>JBBPBS010000738.1:3768959-3812468 GCA_037974835.1 Cicer judaicum | reverse complement strand
AAAAAAAAAAAAAAAAAAAAAAAAGAGTTAAGGTAAATTTTTTTTCCTTCTTTAGATTATAATTAGAGGAAAAACAAGACAACATTGTAAATAAAAAATAAAAAATAAAATTAGAAATCACAAACCTCCGACTAGTGTCACCGTCACCGCCGTAATGGTAATCATGCCTTTTGACGCTGCCACATTCTCCAAATAGTATATGTATCTAATTTTGTGTGTTACATCTATTCTGATCCCAATTCAGGAGAGATGGAGGTTGCAAGAATAGGAGTCGGCAGCACCAATGACATTCTCCAAGCGGTTAGACAAAACAACCCCGCGTGTGCTACTGTTTTAGTTAGGGTTCTTGGTTGTGGTCTTCATCTACGTCCTTCGTGTCTACTTATTGCAGAGCTTTTACATTTTTTTTTTTTTTTCAAGCTGATGCTTTCTACAGCCGCCTCCTCTAGTTTGTAATATAAGGTTTCTTTAGTTTGTAACCTAGGGTTTATATTATGTGTTTTTAACCTTTTTTGCTTTTAAGTTAAGTTGGGCCGAATTCTAATCAGAAAAACAAAAATCTATTTATATAAACACAACCCATTTAGAGCTATTTTTTTTTTAAAAAAAAAAAAGTTAATTTATTTCGTAACTTAAATATCAAATTTGATAAATACAAAAAACAAACATTTCATTAAAGATTAACTAAATGTCATTTTTTTTTATAATCTTTGAGTAATTCGGATACAAGTTGTGACAACTTGGTGGTTCTAAATCTCATAAACAAATTCATAAATAAAAGTTATTATACAATTTAACAGTTTTAAAATTTATTTTTAATAAATAAATAAATCTAAAATTAATTTTTAAATTTTTTTTTTATTAATTAGATGTGACATTTTTAAACTTTGAGTTGTTAAGACACAAATTGAATTATTTTGTGGTTTTGAAACTCAATTTTAAAATCGAAAATAATATAAAATATTCTTGAGAGGATTAAATTAGATGTGACATATTCTTTTTACTCCTTGAGTTTTTGAGACTTGATCGTCCTAAAACTCGCATTTTAAAATAATTACCCAAATCAAACAAACTCATTTTTTTTGTCAAAATATTTTTTTATGATAAAATAAATTTCTTCAAAAACAATCAATACATCCGCATTTTCTACCCAAGAACTACGTAACTTTGATTTCTCCATCGCACCAAGAGATATGTATGAGCAAGATCACATTCTTGGGAAGCACATAAATAAAAAAATTATCTTTTATTTCTAAAGCACACATTTATTCCAAAATCATATTAAAAAAATAATAATAATTGCTTTTCATATTTAATAATAAGGATATTAAATAATAATAATAATAATAATAATAATAATAATAATAATTGTTATTCATATTTAATAGTAAAGAGAAATAAATATATTTAAGTTAATATTAATCTTGCACAATAAACTACAACAAAAATACATTGAATTTGTGAGGACCAAAAGCCTTCATAGAGAGAGAGAAGCAGCCACAAATAAGGTGGTCACAAATCTTTGAGGCGGCCAAAATGGCCACAAAATTTGAAATTTTTGTTGCCATTTGTGAGGGCAAAGGCCGCCACAAAGTCCTCCTTTTGTGAGGGCTTAGGCCGCAACAAATGACTCATTTTGTGAGGGCTTAGATCGCCACAAAGGTTAAAGCAGAATTTCGAAATTAAGCTTTTGTGAGGCCCAGTCCGCCACAAAATGTCTCCCTTTATGAGGGCTTAGGCCGCCAAAAAGGATGAAACGAATTAAAATATAAATCTTTTGTGAGGGCTTAGGCCGCCACAAAAGTTTCACTTTATTAAAACAAATAATTTTATTAAATTTAAAAGTAATATTAAAAATTGATATTATACATAATAAATTAATATCAATATAAATTTAAAATATAATATTACAATTTAATTAAAATTTAAATTAAATTTAAAATATAATATTTAAATAAAATTTAAATTTATATTAAATATATTATATATGATAAACTAATATCAATATAAATTTAAAATATAATATTACAATTTAATTAAAATTTAAATTAAATTTAAAATATAATATTTAAATTTAAAAATTAAAATAATTATTATGTATTAAAATATAATATTAATATTAATTAAAGTAATTACTACCAAACAAAATAAAACATTCCAAAATTAATAAATCATGTCTTACAAACCAAAAATTAAACACACCATAATTAAATAGGACAAGATATAATGTATTTATATAATAAATTATTATCAAGACTATAATTATATAAACTGAAATAAAATTTTAAATGATGTTTAATTAAAATTTTCATAAAATAACTCCTATATATATAAACAAAAATAGAGACTATTAAAGTATATAAATTTTCCGTACAAACTCGACTACAACTCTTTTTAATAACTAGCAACAAATATTAATATCATCAATTTTAATAATGTTTTTTTAAAAAATAGTTATATTTAAATCAATAAATTTTACATGCGTTCTAAATTTTTATTTATCATATATTATGTAAATAACATAATTTCTATTTTTTTTATAATAAATCTATAATAACACATATATTACTAATCTATATTTTAAACATAATATAAATATATTTATAATATCACATATTTTACTAATCTATATTTAAAAAATATAAAATACTAACTTGATGTCGGGTAGTATCTGACTTGAAACTTTCACAGAGTTGACAATTCTTCGAAGTAAACACAATATATCACCACTGTCAAAATAAAAATTCACTAATATTAGTTAAAAAAATAACTTCAAATCAAAAATAAAATTAAAAAACTAAATATATAATATAAACTTACCAAAATTCAAGATAGTAAAGAAAAAACTTGAAAAAATAATTTTTATAGAGAGAAAATGGAGAGAAAATTTAGAAAAAATGTTTAAAGAGAAGGTAGAAGTGAAAAATAATAAGAGTAGCGGAGGGATATTTATAGAAATTGGTTGATCTTTTGTGGCGGCTTTAACGGTCAGAAATTAAGTCCTTTGTGGCGGTTTGGGCGGCCACAAATGGCTTGCCTTTGTGGCGACCTTTATCCTCACAAAGGGTTGATTTTGTGGATGCAAAAGCCCTCACAAAAGGCTCTAATTTCAGCTGAATTTTGTGGCAGCCTAAGCCTTCACAAAATGACAACATTGTGATTTTGTGAGGGCTTAGGCAGCCACAAAATCTAGCTAAAATTTTAGTTTTTTGTGAGCGCTTTTTCAGCCACAATTAAAGACCAATTTGAATTTTTGTATTTGTGAGTGCTTTTTCGGTCACTGATTTGTGAGAGTTTTTTTCGGCCACAAAATATTTATGAAGTTGGCCACAAATGAGGGATTTCTTGTATAGGTAACCGTATTTTAACGGATGTCGTATGTGATAATACATTTCCTACACATAATCGATTACATAACTCAAAATTTGATTTCATAGACCATTTACTATAATTATTTTTTTCTATTTTTAAAGGTTTCTCAGTATATTCCCTGTTTTAAAATAATTTTGTGGCAACTCCATTGAGTTTAAAATATACTTCAAATTTATGCGGTGAGAGTTAACTATAATATCCAGATTTATCATTTTAATTTGAATTAAATTAACTTAAAACTCCATCAAAAACTATAATAAAAAACGGTTGAAAATATAGATGCAACATATAAGAATCAACCACGTGGAATAGGGTGATATTTGATTAGATTGAAACAAAAAATAGATAGGAGATAAAACCTATTTTGACCTCCATCTTCTTTACTAAGACTCTGCTTAGTAAAATGAAGTTATAAGTCAGCTGATAGCTGAAAAGTTAGTTGATAGCTTATAGCTGATAACTTATAACTTATACTTAAAAAATTAGTTAATTGAAATTAAAATGTTTAATAAATTTTGCTTTTAATAATATAAAATGACATAAAATAATATAATTATTTAATTTAAAATAACAAAAAATATGACAATTTTATCCAATGCTTCTCAGATATTGTTTTACTCTATTTTCTTTTGTTTTTAATCAATTTTCCCACTTTATTTTACTTTTTTTAGTTACATCATTTACTTTTTATTTTTATTACAATACAAACATAAATATCAATAGTTTTCTAAAATTTTAACAAACTCTATATATATAAATAATAATCGTAAAAATAATATAATTTGCTTACAATTTGGCAAAAAAAAAATGAATTTAACTTTATTACAATGATAAATTAGATGAAAAAATAGTAATAAATATGGCAATGTATATCTTAATCAAATTCTTGTAAGATGAATAACATAAATTTTTTGTTTGAATTATTTTAGCAAGTAATTAAAGAAACTCGATACTATGAACTAGTAGGTAAGAGAGTAGCGAGTAAATGTGATAGTTATTTTGTATTACATAAAAAATAAAAATAAAATAAAAAATAATAAAATTATAAGTGAAAAAAATGTAAAAATCTATTAGCTATAAATTCAAACATTACTTAAAATAGCATCTTAAAATAAACTATAAGCTGGTGAAAAAAATTTAATATAATTAGCTTATTGGTGTTACCAAACAATGTCTCAATATCAAATATGAACAATTCATCATGATTAATATAATTAGTGATTCATTACGAGTTAATTTATGAAGGGGTTTAAGTGTTTAAATTTATTAATTTTTCCATGTGTTATTCTGTAAAAATATATTTGAAATGAGTATTTTTAGAAATAACAATATTTTTTATGAGGTAGATTAATATGGTACATGTGTCTCCTATTTTTTCAAGCCAAATAAGAAAGGTATACCCAACAAATTTTGATGGTATTGAAGTGCTCATCTACTAAATATATCTTTTTATGCTATGTATTTATTATAGCCGACAAGCAAGTCAACACAACAAAGTCAACATATGATCACCAATAATAAAATACATTAAATTATTTTAAAAATAAATTTTAAATTAAAGACTAATTTTTATGCACTAAAATAGAGTAAATAATTTTTACATATATCGAATTATTATCTCTAGTTGAGAATCATGATTGAGTTCAAAAAATAGATAAATAATTTAATTAAAATATTAAATTTGAATATAAAAAATATGCTACAATTAAAATATATTATGTTTTTATATAGTGTTTTAAATGTAACTAACTTAAACAAGTTCTATTTATTCATAATTAATTTCTAACAACCCTCAACCAACACTAACATATATCTAATTTCCCTGCAATTTTAAAATGTGTACTAACATTTCCAATTTAAAATGAACATTATAATACAAGAAAAATAATTCAACGTGATTACGATAGTTAGAGAAGAAAAGAAAATTGGATAACAATGTGTCTTAAGTAATGATAATGACATCAAGAGAGTTATGTATATTTGACAAGAAAAAACAGTTTCGAAATTTTTTATTTTTCATTTTTTTAAATTTTAAAGACTGAATATGAACGATTATAGATTTAAAGGTATCATAAATGTAAATTTTTTTTTTTTTTTATATTAAAAGAAATCATAAATTCAAACCACTATTTTCGATTCTTTCATGGTAAATTTAGCACACAATTCTTCATTATCATGAGTAGTTATTTTATTCATAACAATATCATCTAATGCCATTTAGACTTTGAGAAATATAATATCTTAAATAATTTGTAAAATATTTTTTTCTTTTAAAAAAAGATTTTTATTTACCCCTTGTGAATTTTTATAAAAATCTAGTATGAATTATTCTAAAAATATTTCTGAAAAAGTCTAAAACACATCAAAATAAAATAATGAATGAAAAATTATCTCAATAGAATTATTAGAAAGTGATGCAAATCAATCAAATTGTTTTAGACAATTGAATTCTTATAAGAATGAATTGTATTATCTTCTCAATAAGTTAAAATTTCAAATAAAGACAACATATCAACTCACACACATACTAGTATCATTCTACACAAGCTTATAGTGACAACAACTCATTTGCTCAAAAGCGGCACATGAAGAGATGAAATAATACTTGAAGTCTAAAAAAATAGAGTAAATAATATTTATATACTATTAGATTAATAGTATATTAAGTCATCCACTATATTAAAGTAAAATTTCTATGTTAGGAAATGATTAATTATATATACAATTATTTTGACTAATATAAGAATAGACGTATCTCTTCTCTACATAATAACCCATCAAAGGCTGAATTTCTTTGGTAAAATGTGGATCCTGTGCGTCAAACTCTTCCTCCATTACTACGGGTCACAGTTGATATTCTCCAATATGGGAAACGAAATAAAATCCTCATTAATTGTTTCCAGTAATTATCTCTCACATTTTACTTCAAGATCTAAGTTTCCTAATTATAAAAATATTCCATCATCATTATTTTGGAAATTATCTTAATTAAAATATTTCTCAAGATATATAAGTACAACTTTTTTATTTTTAGAACTCAATTTTAAAAAGGAAATGAATACAAACTGATAATAGCTGACTAGTAACATCCACAACCTCCATAGTGATAGAATTCAAAATACAAAATACAATAAGTGACTTAAAACAAGAGTAAAACACTAAACTTTGCAATGTGAGATTCACTTCTTAACATTATTCATTTTTTTAAACTAATTCTCACAAATTAACTCAATAAATAAGGAAAGGAGAATTCGGAGATAATTTGTAAGAATCAGGCTCCTTCCATGAATCTCCCAACCTTTTTAAATCAACAAGAGAAGAACCAATTCCTCCTCTTGCCTCGTTAGCACTTATTTTCATCTTCAAAATCCTTTCTCTAATCTCTTTTCCTTTATCTGATTCCATCAACTCAATAAGTCGCTCCCCTAACTCAGACGCACTTACAAACCTGTTCGCTGACTCGTTTAGTTTCAAAGCAATTTTCATTTCCTCCACCAAAATCACTCTATTAAGATTTTGCTCAGCGTAAAGTGGCCATGTAATCATTGGAACCCCTTCACAAATAGCCTCTAAAATTGAGTTCCATCCACAATGAGTCACCAACCCACCCACAGACTCATGACTCAATATCCTACCCTGTGGGGCCCAGTTCCTCACCACCATTCCCTTCTCCTTTGTTTTTTCCAAAAACCCTTGTGGCAACAACTCTTCCAAACTCAACTCCTCTATATCCAAGTCGCTCCTGACAATCCACAAGAATCTTTGTTTACTTTTCTCCAATCCAAGTGCGATCTCATTCAACTGAGCCTTAGAAAATCTTCCCATACTTCCAAAGCTCAACAACACGACGCTCTGACTCGGCTGCGAGTCGAGCCAACTCATACATTTATGTTCGTCTGTATCATAAAATGTTGAAATCACTGGTCCAATGTAAAAAATCATTGGAGTGGTTCCTTCGGGAAAACACGACCCATCGCTTAAAGCTTTAATAGCTTTTGTTTCAAAAGCTTCAAAGGTGTTTACAATAATCCCATCACTTTCTCTAAATGCTTTACCACATTCAAGCATAATTTGGTAACCTGGACTTGCTGGATCATTCCCAACTTCGGGATAGTCATCAACGAATAACGTTGGCAACCCGGGGATTTCAATAGGTGTGTCAATGTTAAAGTCTTTTATGGCTTTTGTAGCATTTTTGTGAAAAGTTGGAAAGTGAATAAGAAGTGATAGCATAGAAGCTGCTGAGGTGAAGTAAAAATAAGTAGCAATTTTAAGGGTGTTGGTAACTTGTGAAGCACTATAAGTGTGGAAATCTAAAATAACACCTTTGATGATTGTGGTTTTTGAAATGGATTGAAGAATATTGTGAATATGGTGGTTGCAACGAGGGGAGAGTTCAAAGGTTTGCAAAAAAAGTGGGAGTGTTAAAGTGAGTGAAATGGAAGGAATGAAGTGAAAGTTTATGGAGGGAAATTTGTTAGAGATAGAAGCAATGTATTGAGTGGTGGAATCATCATTTTTATTGTTGGGTGGTGTGAGGATGAGAATTGTGATGGAAAATGAAGGGTGATGTGTTAGTATGAGTTTTCCTAATTCAACCATAGACATTAAGTGTCCACTCCCAAAGGCAGGGTAAAGAACTATAGTTTCCTTCATGATTGTTGAATATGGAAATTTTGTTTTTCTTACTTTTGAAAGCATGAGAACAAGTGTATATATTGACAAACTATGCCCTATTGTGCTATTAAAATATGAATTCTCACAAAGTAAGCATTACGATACTATATTTATTTCTTTATATTTAATTTAAAAAAAAAAATCGTCTATCATAATGATAGAGACATATCATATTACTAATATATATTGTAAGCGGTAGTTAAAACTAATATTTATTTTCATTTACCAATTTATTTATGTGATGTCAGATACTATTTACTAAAAAAACCCATTTGTTAAGTCTGGCGTACGCACTACTTTTTTTACTGGCAACACGAAAGCAACGCAAAAAAGTCACATGAAGGACGCAGTGGAATAACAAAATCGACACATTAAATTATATATTAAACCGAATTATTTCAGGTAGGAGTTTTTTAGAATACATTTCCTTGCACGTTGTAATGGCCAAGAATATAATATTAGCAAAGTCATGTAGGATCATTTGATAATTTTTTTATTAAAAAAAATCCTATATTAATTATATGGGGTTTTTCAAATCTTTAAAAAAAAAATTCTTTCTAACCCTAATTAATTTAGGGAGATATAAAAGCAAATGCAATGGAATTATTTCTGCATCTTTAGTAGCCTATTGGGAACGTGCTTAGCATGAGATGGAAGATCAAGGATGGGACACTTATAAATTATAATCTTATAATATGATCTTTAATTTGGGCACCTTTGATGGTTTTTTTTTTTCAATACTCCATATTTTAAAAAAAATTATCAAATCATTCTCTTTTGAATATTATATGTAAAAATTTTTTATAGGTCATTTTTTTAAATGGCGACTTCCTTAAATAAATTCGTGTTTGTAAAGGCGACTTTATTAAGTAATTTTTGGAAAAAAATTTTAAATTTTGATTAGAGTTGTTTGTAACATTTTGACGATGTTTTCGAGTATGACCAGTTAACCTACATAGTCAATATTTTTTTGACACTTTTTATTTAACATCCATTTCAGTTCTAATATGTGTACTATTCGGACGATATTTTTTAATTCTCCGCATTTCAAGATTATGACACAATGTTTCACCTTCATATGTGGCCAAATATCATTCATTGGTATAGATGGAAACTCTTTTTTGTATATGTTGAATACATTAACAACCTTGTATACGTCAGGTAGATACACTAAATAGTTTTGACGAACATAAGAACATGCAGCTATGACATGTAAACAAGGCACGTGTATGGCCTGAAATTTTCCACAATCACACCATTTTCTTTGAAGGTTGACTTCGAAATGACCAATTGGTCACACCTCTCTTGAGTTTACTATTCATGCACCATAATAGAATAACAATTTCAGTCGAATTGCATGACTTAGTGAATATTAGATTTACCAACTTCATATTTAATCATGTTCATGCAATCGTCTGTGTATATTCAACCAAAAACTAATTATGCCTGATATTGTTGTCCCTTTTATGCATATAAAATTCTCAATTTATAGTATGTTGATTGTACCAAAGCAGTGATTATGAGATTGCGTGTACTTTTGAGCATTACGTTGATTGACTCGAAAATGTTTGTTGTCATGTGTTCCCAACGTCAACCTTGAGAATACGCCATTATCCATTGCTCTAGGAGGATATTATCAATCCATCTTAAAGCCTTAGGATTTATCATCCTGATTTTATTGCAGTAATATTTGAATGATGGCTCACTTAATGCATATCCTATTATAAATAATGTAAAAATTATCAAGTATTATAAAGTCATAAGTGTAAAATATACTAAGAAGAATAAAATCATTACCCATACAAACAAGTTTTCTTTGAAGTTCCTTGTCCTTAAACTCTCTTATGAAATTTTGTGCAATGTGTCGGATGTAGTACACATGTTTTGACTGAGGATAAATCTAACCATTATATGGATTATTATAAGCACTTTTAATGAATTCGTGTTTATCTGAAATTAAACTAACGTTGACTTGATGTGTGACGTACCTTCTTAGGATTTTCAAAAAAAAAACTTCAAGCACCGCTAATGTCACCTTCCAGAAGTGCATAAGCAATGTGAGTTGTATTTTTGTTTTCATCATATACAATGGCTAGCAACAGAGTCCCCTTGTACTTGTTGTACAAGTTCCAACCACTGAGACAAACAGTTTATAAAGTTTAAACCCAGATATGCACGTAGGGAAAGCCCAAATATAGTCGTTTGAAAGTTTTTGACCCCTGTAACAAATTATTATCATAATATGTATGTGATACTTCAATTTCCATAATATTTCATGGAAGAAATTTTTCCATAGCCAACAACCACCTTGGAAGGTTATTGTAAGACTTTTCTCGGTTCCCATAAATCGTTTCGATAACTTGGAAGGTCATTGATAAGTTTTTCCCACCCCAACCTCCACCACAATCTACCCAACATTTTTTTCAAGAATCAATACGGAACACAACACAACAAAATCAATATTATATATCAACACCTCTTGACACTCATCCGCCTCTTCATACTTTTATCCACACATCACATCAATTTTACAGGTTCACGTCAGGGAATAATTTCATTTTGACAATCAACAACCACATTAAGAAGACAATCGTCGATTATCCTTTGTATTAAACGTAGATGAATTATTGTATAACATGTTCAATACTCGTTATAATACACCTGAGTCTGCTACCTAATTACTTAATAATATGTGCAAACAAAGCTTTCAAATTCGAAGCTTTGGGAATGCATACACTTCGTTGAATCAAATATCCAACTAGACTCAAGGTGGAAGTAGTTCTTCTGTAGCATTTCCTCCTAGACATCTTAAACAACAAGAAGATGAAGATCAAGAAGAAGAAGAAGAAGAACAAACTTGTAATGTACCAAAACATCGTCAAAATCCTGTATGTTTGACAAAATCTCGACAATATAGTACTAGAGGTCATCTTCGCATTAATTTTATCGTAATTTTAAAAAAAAATTGTAATGTTATTTTTTAAAAAAATTTATTGAAAAAGTACCAAGAAAATGCAAACTATGTCAACATTGTTCAAATGTTACAGACAACTCTAGTCAATCTATATAATTTAAAATTTGTGTTTATTTGTTTTTATGAATTTTATATATATATATATATATATATATATATATTGTTAATTTAAAAAAAATTAAACTTTTTTTAAAAATTTATTTAAAAAAATCACATTTGAACCCAGACTTTCTTAAAGAAATTATTATTTACAGATAATAAAAAATGATTATTTTATTATATAATTTTGAAAAGGAGTAGTTTAATAAAAAAATTTGAGAACATGGAAAATACCCAGCATTAAACATGAATATTCTAAGAAATGTTAATGAAGGAAAACCTTCTAGAGAGCACAATAAGACAAAATAGGAAAACCTTCTAGAGAGCACAATAAGACAAAATAAGAGGAAGACTAGTAAAATACCGAAAACTCCACAACAACAAGTATGGTATGCAAAAAGAGAAAACTCTTGGTCATTACAACGTGCAAGGAAATTTCAAGGTTTGAGAACTCATATATTTAAATGGTTTCAAGAATCCTAATTAGTTTAGTTTTTTATGTTTGCATATTCAATATATAAATAAATTATTTATCAATTAAAATTTTCAAATTAGTTTATTTTTCAAAATTACTAATTATAATTTATATGGTACAAAATTAATTAATTAAAAATTATTTATTATATACTTGAATTTTCTTATAAAATGGTAAAAATTCTTGTTATATATTTTAATAGACATGTTAGACACCGATAATATAATATTTTTTAAAACAAAAATACAATATTATTAGGTATTTTTTAAAGTTATAAAGTCATAACTAAATTTATTATTTTGAATGGGTACACATTTCACCTACTTTTCACTTTTATAAATTTATTATTTTGAATCAGTGTAAAAATAATTAATTATCCAATAAACAAATTTGTCGCAGCCCCTTGTCCCTATGAAGCTTCGTCCCTGTTCATAATATATAATGGTCAATATTATTGGTGTAGTTAAAAATAATAGTAAGAATAGTTAGCAATATTATTTGAGTTCTTTTGAGGTGCTAGCCAATTTGGTGTATTTAAATTGCTAATTTCCTGTGCATCTATTACGCTGGGGTGAATTTTTTAATTAATATTAATAGCTTTCTGTGCCTCTTAAAAAAGAAACACAATAATTAAGCAGTACTAACAATAATTGAGCAATAATATTATAATACTAGTCAACGAGAATTAAAAGATTATATTATAATGCCATGTTTAAATTAAATACGTTTAAATATGCAATTAAATATTGTAAAATATTAATAAAAAAAATTAATTCATACAAAATAAAAAATTCATTTAAATTTTTGAAAAATATACAAATGTTTACGTTTTAATACTTAATGTGTTATATCCTAATTTAACAGGTAACTAATTATTATTTTTTAATTCAAAAAAATTGTTTAAGGTTAAATATATTTAAATTTAAACAAGAATTAATTGTATATTTAAATTTTAAATAATTAATTGCTTAACTTTTAAAAAAACTATATGAGGTATTACAAGCTCAAACAAAAATATTTGTATTTTGTACCACTTAAACAAAAAAAATTATTTCGAAAGGATTAAAATTAAATTTCTTGCAATTTTTTAAAGATTAATTGCACTTTTTTTAATCGAGGATTAATTGTATATTTAAACTATTAATTTATGACTTTGTAATTATGATAATTCTAAAAGAAGCAAAATTTATTTAAATTGTTCTTATTTAATATTTTATCTGGTCTTAAATATAAACAAAAATGAGTTAAGAAAAAGTTGTTGTGTTTAGTCAAAAATTTGAATAAAATAAAATAATTTTCTTTGATCAATTTTTGGTTATATTTAAATTAGAGTAATGTTCCCTCTATTTCATTTTAAATATCTTATTTGAATAGTTTTTTCACTATGTCAAAAATGACATTTAACAGCGCCCCTTTTACAGCGCTTGATAAACACAAGCGCTGTTGTAAATGTATTTGAAAAATAACGGAGCCTTTTACAGCGCTTTTATTGACAAGCGCTGTAAAACAAGTGCTGTTGTAGGTCATATAACGTTTGCGCATAATGTTATAAGGCTTTTACAGCGCTTTTCAAAAAAACGCTGTAAAATGAAGCGCTTTCGCATACGATTTTACAGCGCTTTTTTCACAAGCGCTGTAAAATACGTGCGCTTTAAAATAATTGAACCACCTATTACAGCGCTTTTTTCACAAGCGCTGTAAAATACAAGCGCTTTCATTGAATTTAACTACCTATTACAGCGCTTTTACTACAACCGCTGTAAAATACATAAATTTCAAATAATTATATACGTTGAGAACCCTCATATCCTCTACATCTTTCATCACCTCTACTCTGGGAACCCTCATACCCTCATATCCATTACGTACTGTGCTGCCATCTACGTTGTCTCAGGTATTTTTTATCAAATTAAAAATTCATACCACATGATCTGTGTTCTGTTTTGAAATTGTTATTAAATCTCTTCTACTAGTCAAAAACTCATACCACATGATCTGTTCTGTTTTTGAAATTGTTAGTTGATATTGGTTTCTTTTTGAAACTTGTTGATATGTTTTGAAAACTTATTATTTTTGTAACTGCATTTATATAGGTGGTATAATATGGATAGGAAATGGATGTCAGCCAATCGATTGTCAAAAGAGTATGAAATTGGAGTGAAGGAGTTTGTTAAGTTTGTAGTGAAGAATGCAAAAGATCCAAATAGAGTAGTTTGTCCTTGTTTAAAATGTTGTTTTGGAAAACGTGTTAGAGAAGATGAATTAGAAGGACATCTAGTATGTAATGGAATTGATCAAAGCTACACATGTTGGATAAGACATGGTGAGAAAAAAAAAAGGAAACATTAATTTTGAGAATAGTTCGACATATGCTTCAACTGACTTCGATACAGATACATATGAGCCGGACCGAGTTGATGAGATCGCAAAAGCAGTTGAAGAAGATCTTCGAGATTGTCCTAAAATGTTTGAAACTTTGTTGAGTGATGCAGAGAAAGAATTATATAATGGTTGTACTAAATTCACAAGATTGTCGGTGATATTAAAGTTGTACAACTTAAAAGCGAGTAATGGATTATTAACACTCATAAAAGATATATTGCCAGATGATAATGAACTTCCCAGTCGAACCTACGAGGCTAAACGAATTTTGTGTTCTATTGGCATGAGTTACGAAAGGATTCATTAGTGTCCTAACAATTGCATTTTATTTCGAAATGAATATGAACTACTTAAGGCGTGTCCGAAATGCAATGTCTCTCGATATAAGAAGAAAGAATCTACTCCAGCAAAAGTCGTGTGGTATTTTCCTATAATACCAAGATTTAGGCGCATGTATCGCAGTGAAGAAGATTCAAAACACTTGACATGACATGCAGATGAAAGAATTAGAGATGGAATGTTTCGACACCCTGCAGATTCCCCACAATGGACAAACAAATGTGAATCCCACCAGGAAAAGAAGAAGGGCATCTTAATGTACATGTTTAATTGTTTTATATAAGCCATGCATGTAATCTGAGTTATTGTTGTAATCTGAATTATTGTTCTATTCTGGTTTTATTGTTGTAATCTGAATTATTGTAATCTGAATTATTGTTCTATTCTGGTTCTATTCTAGTTTTATTGAATTATTGTGGTATTATAATCTGAATTATTCTGGTTCTATTCTTGTTTTATTGTTGTCTAAGAAGGCAAGCATAACCAGTGATTCAATTAGGACTTAAGTTTTTGGCTTTTGGATAGTTTGGTTGATGGGTGGGGGATAAGGGTCTTTGGTGAAGTGCATGTTTATGTAAATTTGGACAATTTCAATTCTTAAGAACTATGCATGTAAAAAAAGTGCATGCCTTTTACAACGCTTTTTAAAAAAAACGCTGTAAAGGGCCCTTTTAAAAATAAAATAATGAGACATTTTACAGCGCTCTTCTTACCAAGCGCTGTAAAAGGCCCTTTTACAGCGCTTACCTCAAAAAGCGTTGTAAAAGACTCTTGTAGTTTAAAAACGCTTACATTTACGAAGTTCACTTAATTCATATTCGAACCGAGGCCTTCCAAGTGTGACAACGTAGATGGGTATTTAACGTATAAGTATATAACAATTTTTACAATATATGACATTAAATAATTAATGTGTTAATATTTATAATTAATAATATTAATTAATAATTTATGAATTTCAAAAATATGTTAATATTTATAATTAATGTACCTAATAAAGTAAAAAATAAAGGTTATATTTATTGTTTGATTGAGACCTTTTACAGCGCTTATGTGAACAAGCGCTGTAAAAGGCTTTAAAAATAATATTCATTAGATACCTAACATGACTTTCTCTAACAGGATTTTCTTCAAACACCTTGTACGCATCATGGAAATCCCCAAAAACATATTGTTAACAAAAACATCAGACCCAATTTTAACAAAAACATCAGACACATTGTTAACAAACCCATTTTTTGCAACATTGCAATGAACCTGAAGATCAAGTTACGATTTAAGAATGAAAGGGAATGTAAAGAGATAAAAAGGGTGTTGAGGTGGAGATTGAAAGAGTAAGCTTTGATGTTTGCAAAGAAGATGCATAAAAGGACTTTGAGGTGGAGTTTGGTGAAGAGGAAGATATTTTGGTGGTGACCAGTTACTACTATGGTGGTTTTGCAGAGCTTGTTTAAAAAATAACATAACAAAACACAAAAATAACATAATAAGGCCTTTTACAGCGCTTCTTTGAACAAGCTCTGTAAAAGGCTTTTAAAAAAAACATTATATAACATACTAAAACAATGAGGTCTTTTACAGCGCTTGTTGGGATAAACGCTATAAAAGAGTCTTTTAAAAATTTAAATAAGGACGCCTTTTACAGCGCTTCTTTGAACAAGCGCTGTAAAAGGCTTTTAAAAAAAACATTATATAACATACTAAAACAATGAGGTCTTTTACAGCGCTTGTTGGGATAAGCGCTACAAAAGAGTCTTTTAAAAATTTAAATAAGGACGCCTTTTACAACGCTTGTTATAAAAAGCGCTGTAAAAGGCTTAGGCCTTTTAGAGCGCTCTTTGGAAAAGCACTGTAAAAGGGTTATAAAAAAGCGCTGTAAAAGGGTTATATATAACAGTAACCTCTTCAGTTTCCTCTTCATTACGCAAACTACACTATCAGAGCAACCTTCATCGTTCTTCTCTTCTTTTGCAAACCCTATAATCCCGTCCATTACGAATTGTATTTCCACGATCATCTCCTTCATTTCGAACCTTATTTCCATCCAAGATCATTTCGAACCTTATATTTTCATTGAAATACGTAACTGTCATTACGTAATTCTTCAAAACCATTTTTCTGTGAACTTTATTGCTGTGAAATTTCTCCATTCGCTCTTTTCTTTGCATTTCATCTTTCTTCGAACCATTATTCAGGTATTGATGTTATTAATTTTTTGTAATCATTAAAATGCATGTTGAGCTTGTTTAAAATATATATACTGATACATGTTGAGCTTGTTTAGAATAATGCATGATGCATGTTGAGCTTGTTGATGTTATACTAAACTGCATGTTGAACTTGTTGTAGTTAAATGGATACAAACAAAGAAATAGAATGTCAAAATGAAGATGTTGGCACAAGTAAGACTTATGAAAATGAAGTCAAACGTGGTGGACCTATAATGCAAAATGTGATTAAAGCAAGGAGCAATGGCACCAAGTTTGAGGTAATACTATACTATACTCTGTTTGCTGTGTATGTTTTTAGCTTTTTTTAATAGCATGTACTTACTATATGAGTTTATTAGGTTGGATGGAATGAAAGTGGTCAGCCAGTTGACCCCCACAGCGCAATGTTTGTGAGCTACATTGGGGTTGTTGTTCGTCAAAATATTTCAATCACGATTGACGACTGGAGAGATAAGGCATTGAAGGATGCCAAATATATCATATGGAATGATATTCAAGTAAATTTTTTGATCCAATCTTTTGTCATTTATAAATATTTTCATTGAAATACTTTACTTATGATTTTTTTCATTGCAAACAACTTTTGTCCTTGATGAGGGACGAAAGAATTACGTTTTGAGAATTGTTGGCAAAATCCATCAGGGATTTAGATCGCATCTCTCAAATTTATATCTTAAAGATAGAGAAGGAAACACAACAGCTGAACCTCCAAAGATATATCGACATTATATATCAAATGATGAATAGAAAGCGTTTGTTTTCAAATGTACTGACCCCGCGTTTCTCGTAAGTGATTAATTTATTAGCATTTGTGTGTTTTATTATTCATATTCGTATCGTATTTTAAATTTTTACATAATTGCTATTTTTTTATATAGAATATTAGTAAGGCAAATCGCGAGAGAGCAAGCAACCCGACGCACCCATACAGAAGATCACGTATGGGATATGCACGTCTAGACAAAAAACTTGTAAGTCAATGTAACATCAATGATGAGGGAATTTGTATTATAAACTATAGTTTCTAACTAATATTTTGTTTTAATGAATAGCGACAAGAGACCCAATCCGATCAACCGTTGGGTCGTCATATCTTGTGGAAGAAAGCTCGGGTAAATAAGGATGGAGTGGTTGATAACGAAAATGTTCAAAAAGTAATAGAACTTTGTGTAAGTATATTATGACATTAATATTTTTCAATATTGTATTTATCACTTGAATACTTTTTAATATTGTATTTTAAAAAGGCTAATGAACTTAACTATTTTAATGTTACATGTATTTTAGGAGACCATCCAACAAAGTTCTGAAAATGAAGAGGGCAACAAGGCTAGTTGCAAGGATATTTTGGGCAAAGTTTTTAATGTTCCTGAATATTCCGGTCGAGTTAGGGGGAAGGGATTTGGCGTAACTCCCAGAAGCTTTTTTCCTCAAGAGAAGCGCCAAAAACCTTCCAACGAGGAAGTATTAGAGAAGCTCAGAATCCTATCTGAGCAAGTGGCACAATTGGTGAATACGAACAAAGACAAGCAACTTCCGGATCAGCTCCAAGGTGAAATACAAATGGAGAGTGAAAGCGGGAGTTGCAATGTCGGTTTGAAAATTATTCCCGAGGTAATTAATTACTTACTTGCTTATGTAATTACTTGTGCATTAAACAATATTATATATTAACTGTACTTATGTTTTAACTATTGATTTAGGGTGTCACTTCCTGTTTCCTATACTTGTCCTCGCCCACTCATCAGAAGGTGGAAAAAGGAAAATTGTACAATACTTTGGGAGAAGTATTGCACAATACTCCGATCCCAAAGGGCCATGTCAAGGTATCGCCTACTGTTGCTTTCGAACCAACTGCACCGTTGCCGATACCGGACAACGACGGAGATATGCAGACATTGGGAGAAGCTATTGGTAGTAATGTGGCATGGCCCACGAACCTTGTTGCCCTCGTTAAAAGCCCTCCCAGAAACAAATCAGTTACGTCTCCCGATAAGGTTTGTCACATTTATTGCATAAGCTTTGTCAATTTTTTCAGATTCAATAAACTAACATTTAACCTCATTTTTGTAGGTCCAAATAAATAAACCACCCGCACATCCAAAAAAAAGGCAAGCAAACCTCAAAAATTGGAGCTTAATAGAGCTGCCAAATTACAAAGGTCGGAGGCCAATAAAGCTGCCAAACTTGCAGCAATAAAAAAATTGGATCGTGGCAAATCAGTCGCTGTTGTTGCTGCTCCTAAAATAAGTCAGTCACGCCTTGGTAAATACGGGGCGTGTCTTGACATCCAAGTAAAAAAGAACCTGTGCAGCAGCGACGATTCGCGCATGATACACATGAATAAAGAAATATTCGGAGAGGAGTATGAGGAATTGTTCGACAAGGAGCACGTATACGAACTTCTCGAACATAAGGAGCTCAGTGCAAGTGTAATGAGCTTGTATATAAGGTAAAAAATACTTTTAATTGCATTTATTGGTAATTAATTAATAATGTATTGGTAATTAATCTAGTTTAAAATTTTCATTGAAGGTTTTTGCATGAGAAGGTCGTGTGCCTGAGGAAATTATCGAATAAATACTCATTCTTCTCTCCGCATAAGACGTCCATGTGGAAACTCGATCCAGACAATGTAAAAAAAAATATTGTAGATATGTTATTAGCAAATAAAGAAAAGGATAAATTGTTCTTCGCACCATATAATTCAAGGTACGAAATTTTATCTTTCTTAATTGATGACAATTTAATTTATTAGTTGTGTATAAACAAAATTTCTTAACCAATTTTTTGTTGTTGTAGGGCACATTAGGTGCTATTTGCAATCAATGGGGTCTTTGAAGTTATATACTATTTGGATCCCGTGCATGGCGATTACAACAATCACTCCGAAGTAAAGACTATGCTCGACACGTAAGTAATATTCATTTATTTCTTACATATATATATATATATAAATAATGTGTTTGTTCATGCTATAATAATCATATTTATTCATTCGATAGTGCCTTAAAAGTTTATCGAGCTCAAAGAGGTGTGGTAGTGTCGAAGCAAAAGTCTAATAATATTACATGGATCCCAATAAAGTGCCCTCGTCAAACAAACAACATCGACTGTGGGTACTACGTATTGAGATTCATGAAGGAGATTGTTGACAAGAATAAAACTATTATCCCAGAAACGGTACGGTATTTTCATTATATGATTTTCATATATAAATTATCTATATATTTGATACTAACTTAATATAATATGTTCAATTTTTATATTGCAGTACTTTGAAAATTCCAGTCCATCATATTCTGAGCAAGATCTGATGGAATTAAAGGAGGAATGGTGTGAGTATGTGCTTGAAATGAAAATTATTTGATTTTCTGGGAAATAGCATGCTGCTAGGCAAGGGATCTGAATATTATATGGTGCATAGTTATTATATGTATATGATCATAGGACAGTATATAAACATGCATATGAATATGTTGTAAATTACTGTATTACAGGATAATATATATGTATCATATTGTGTGAACTGATTATGTTTTAACTGATTCTGGGCTCTAGTTCTGGTTGTGTTACTGATTCTGTTTCTGTTTTAACATGCATATGAATATGTTCTAAATTACTGGTTCTAGTTGTGTTGTGTTGTGTGAACTGGTTCAAACTAATTTTGGATAAAAAGATAAAAGACAGCGCTTTATAAAAAAAGTGCCATAAAAAGCTAAAAAACGCTTTTAAAATATATACAGGGTTTAAAAAAAATAAATAAATAAATAACACCTTTTACAGCGCTTGTTATAAAAAGCGCTGTAAAAGGCATACCAAAATATGAATTATGGGTATGCCTTTTACAGCGCTTGTTACAAAAAAGTGATGTAAAAGGTACCCCAAATATATGAAATATGGGTATGCCTTTTACAGCGCTTGTTACAAAGAAGCGCTGTAAAAGGTACCCAAATATATGAAATATGGGTATGCCTTTTACAACGTTTGTTACAAAGAAGCGCTGTAAAAGGTACTCCAAATATATGAAATATGGGTAAGCCTTTTACAGCGCTTTTTTTTAACAAGCGTTGTAAAAGGTGCATAATAAGCGCGCGTTATAAAATGTGCCTTTAAGAGCGCTTTTTTAGAAGCGCTATTGTATCTTTTACAGCGCTCGAATCCACAGCGCCTTTTGTTTTAAAAAGCGTTGTAGAAGACCTAAAAAAAGCGTTGTAAAATGCAATTTTTGGCGTAGTGTTTATTGTTAAAAAAATTAATTAGTTATATTAATTACAATATAATTAATGGATTTCATTTATATAAATAAATTTATTAATTATGAAAAACTTCGATGAATTGAGCTACAATAAGTATGTAAGTGTAAAAATAAATTAACAAATAAAATATTTAATGAGACAGAGGAAGTGTATAACATGGCACAACACATGATGTATTGCCTCCTTGTTATCGGAGAATTATTCAACAAATGAGGAGGCAAACTGCTTGCAAATAATCAATGATTAAATATACATAAGTTAAAAAAAATATAAATAAATAAAAAATGCTTGTTTGAATTTTTGTTGAAGGTTGAATAAAAACAAAAAAAGACTTTTCGGCATAAGAAATGAGAATAAGAATAAGAATGTGTCAATGCAAAATAAATATATATGACCTACATTGAATCCTTTTAAAATAACGTTTAAGAAAATATTTCGGTATTAATTTTTTATAAAGTTTAATTTTTATGCATTACAATTGATGCATAATGATCAATTATATATATGACTTTATAAATAATTAAAATTAAAATCAAATATTATTAACGATATAATAATTGTGATTGAATAACAATAAAAAAAATATTTACACTCTATAAATTAAATTTTTTTTTTATGTCAAACTCGGTTATAAAAATAGATGAACATATAAGAATATTAATAATTCACTACTACTATACCAAAATCTGTAATTACTCTCATAACAGATTTTGAATTTGCTAACGATATATTTTTGGATAATTTACAAACAGATTATCTATTGACACATAGCTGTAGAAAATGGATTCGTAGGTAAAAGATTACTCAGGAAAATGTCATGTGTTAAGCATATATGTTATTAGTATTTAAGTGGGTAATGTTAATAATGAAAATATCAAGGATAACATCAAACTAAAGAACGAAACATTACCCACAAAAAAAAACCAAGAGTAAACATAACTCATGACATGTTTGTAGACAACATAAAACTAGAAGAAGAAAAAAAACTTAAAGATCAAATGTATGCTCTCATCCATCATGATTGCATCAACTAAACAACAAACTAAAAGATCATAATGCACGTGTTAAGTATGACTTCATATTTATGACTAATATACTTATATTAATAAAATAGGAAACCAAATTAATTAAGATGGTGTGCCTAATAGGGACCTCTCAAAAATATGGTTTAAGGTATTAGATAATGTTATTATATATTAGTAGTAAGGGTATTTTAGACATTTCTATTCTCTTGTATATATACTCACTGTAACCCTATTAACTTAAGTTTGGTTCATTCTATGTTATGAAATCCTAGAGTGGTTGTCTCTCTTCTTCCTCTTTTCATTATTAACATGGTATCAAAGAGTTTTGATTGATTTTGGGATCTACTATAAAGAAGAGAGAGACTATTTTGATAAGAAAGGCAACCACAAAAAGAGAAAAGAGAAGAGTAACAATATTCCCGATTTTGTTAAATCAGTCTCAAAAAAACATCGATTGCACATTTGTTAACCGTTGGATCAGGCTGATTTTTAGACAACGAGTTTGCAACATTCAAGTCTTTGTCTTCAACGGTCGTATCGGCGAGAAATCGTGCTTGCACAACACCAGATTATCCCTAATTTATTTTGTCTCACTCATTGTGTTTTTCGTATTTTCTATCATTATTTGTTATGGCTGGTGCTAAGGATGATTCTCTTCAAGCACATTGGAAAACACATTGTCCAAAATTGAGGAGAGCACATAAGAAGAATTTGAGAGGGCCATCGTCCAATGTTGTTGCTTCTTCTAAAGTTTTGAACTCCTCTGGTATGTTAGGTATATCTCCTTCCATATGGATTCTTGATTCGGGAGCATGTCATCATATGACATACGATGATAAATCTTTTATGTATGTGAAACTTGTCTCATTTGTGTCGGTTATGACTGCTGATGGCACTCATATGCCACTATAAGACGTTGGTTATGTCTCCACACATGACATGTCTCTTTCTGATGTTTATTATATTCCTAATCTTACTTTGAGTTTTGCTTCTGTTAGTCAAATATGTGATCTCGATTATTCGGTTATGTTTTCTTCCACTTCTTGTTGTGTGTAGGATCCACATTCTGGGAGGCTGATTGGTACAGGTCATAGACAGGGGGGACTTAAGTTACAAACATGTGATATCTTAGATTATTGTGGTTGTAAACTTGCTAAACTTCCAGCTTTACCATTTAGTAAAAGTGTTTTCGTTTCATTTGTGCCCTTTGATTTAGTTCACTCTGATGTTTGAGGTCCATCACTGGTTCTCACCAAAGGTGGATCTAGATATTATGTTTTGTTTTTTGATGATTACACTTGTTATTGTTGGGTTTATCATATGAAAAATTGGTATGAATTTTTTGAAATTTATCATATGTTTCATGCAATGGTCAAAACTCAACATAATTCTGTTATAAAGTGTTTTCGTTGTGATTTAGGTGGTGAATATACCTCTAATAATTTTTTTGAATTACTTGTTTATGATGACACTCTCCACCAAACATCTTGTACTGATACTCCTCAACAAAATTGAGTTGCTGAAAGGAACCACCGTCATATTACATAGACTACTTGTTCCCTTTTGTTGTTCGCTTCAGTTCCTAGTGAGTATTAGGGAGAAGCAGTTCTTACTGTTGTTCATGCTATTAATAGAATTTCATCCTCTATTATATCAGGTTTGTCTCCCTTTGAAAAATTGTATGCTTCTACCCCTGATTACTATTCTTTGAAAGTTTTTGGTTCTACTTGTTTTGTTTTTCGCCCTCAAGTAGAGCACAATAAGTTGTCTTCTCGTTCAACCATGTGTGTTTTTCTTGGTTATGGGAATGATCAAAAGGGTTATCATTGTTATGATCCTCATGCAAGAAAACTTTATGTATCTCGTAATGTTGTTTTGCTTGAGCACAACCCTTTTTACTTTGTTTCCTCTGATTCTCATATTACTAAGAGTTCTAAACTAACTCATCTTGATCCGTTTGGTCCTAATGATAAATGCTTCTAGCGATTGTAATTTTGAGAATTATAGGAAAAATACTACTACTCCACATGATGACATTCCTCTTGTCCCCCCGGCTGTCCAACCACCTCCTGCGATTGTTGATCCTCCTCGTTACCCCTCTCGTCAACGTAAGTCTACTCAGTTACCTGATTTTGTCTATGCCACTTACTCAACTTCGTTAGCTTCTTTCTTAACCTCTATTCACAGTTTATTTGAGCCCTCTTCCTATAAAGAGGTTGTTCTTGATCCTCTTTGGCAGCAGGCTATGGCAGAAGAATTATCTGCATTGCACAAAACCAAAACTTGAGAATTAGTACCTTTTCCTCCTAAAAAACGTGATATTGGGTCTCGTTGGGTATACAATATGAAAACTAAGTCTGATGGGTCAGTTGAGCGCTACAAAGCACGTCTTGTTTCTACTGGTTTCTCTCAACAATATGGTATGCATTATGAAAAAACTTTTGCTCTTGTAGCCAAGATGGCCACTATTCGTACTCTTATTGCAGTTGCATCTATTCATCAATGGCATATTCCCCAAATAGATGTCAAAAATGCTTTTTTAAATGGTGAGCTTCATGAAGAAGTCTATATGGTCCCTCCACAAGGAGTTTCTCATAATCAAGGGGAAGTATGTAAGTTATAAAAGGCTCTATACGGTCTTAAACAGGCTCCTCGAGCTTGGTTTGAGAAATTCTCTATTGTGATCACTTCTCTTGGTTTTCGCTCTAGTGAACATGATTCTTCATTGTTTATAAGGTCCACCACTTATGGTCGCATTATACTTTCTCTATACGTTGATGATATGATTATTACATCTGATGATGTTAGTGGAATCATTTAGTTGAAATTGTAGTTAGCCAAACGGTTTGAGATAAAGAACTTGGGAACTCTTTGCTATTTCTTGGGGATTGGAGTTGCCTACCTTCCTAGAGGTTATCTTATTTCTCAATCCAAGTACATTGCCAACATTCTTGACCAGGCTCGTCTTTCTCACACTAGAGCAGCAAATACTCCTCTTGATTTGCATGTGAAATATGCTCCCTCGGATGGTGTTCCTTTACCAGATTCCACTTTGTATCGTACTTTGGTTGGCAGCTTAGTGTATCTCACGATTACCAGACCTAACATTGCTTATGTTGTTCATGTTGTTAGTTAGTTTGTTGTCTCTCCTACTACAATACATTGGGCAACAATTCTTCGGGTTCTTTGTTATCTTCGAGGAACTCAATTTCAAAGCCTTTTCTTTCCATCGTCATCCTCAATGGAGTTACGAGCTTATTTTGATGTTGATTGGGCTGGTGATACCACATATCATAAATCTACCACAAGATTTTATATCTTGCTTATAGACTATCTTATTTCTTGGAAGAGTAAGAAACAGGACATTGTCTCTCGCTCCTCTATAGAAATTGAGTATCGTGCTATGGCATCCACTACCGCTGAAATAATTTGTTTGTGTTGGCTTTTTTCTGATATGGGTATCTCTCTTTCTGAGCCAACTTCGATGCACTGCGATAATAAGAGTGCTATTCAAATTGCTCACAACTTAGTCTTTCATGAACGCACCAAATACATTGAGATTGATTGGCATCTTACTCGTCATCATCTTCAGCATAGAACCATTACTCTACCGTTTGTCTACTTATCTTTATAGATTGCTGATTTGTTCACAAAGATGCATTCCATTAAACGTTTTCAATTTTTAGTTGACAAACTCTCGATGCTCCATGTTAATGCATTGTGAATTTGAGGGGAGATGTTACATAATGTTATTATATATTAGTGGTAAAGGTATTTTAGACATTTCTATTCTTTTGTATATATACTCATTGTAACCCTATTAACTTAAGTTTGGTTCATTCTATGTTATGAAACCCTAGAGTGGTTGTCTCTCTTCTTCCTCTTTTCATTATAAACACAAGGGTGATTTGGGCTTGGCGGTTTTTCATTTACAATTAGGGATGACAACACAATCCACACCTGCAGGTATCCACCCAAATCTACTGTTATTTGGGCAAAGAAAATCTGTCTTTATTGGATACAGATTTTCCCCGATATTAAAACTTTGGGGCGGGTTTTGGGTGTTAATATCCACCCTACATCCACACCCGAATCCGCACCGCTAGTAATATTATTGTCGTTTTAAAATTTTGTATAAATGTATATATTCAATAATTTTAATATTTTTTTTTAATTTTATGATTGTATAATAATTTTTATTATTTTTTCTATATTAATTATCATATATATAATTAATTTAAATTTATTATTTAATATATATGAATGGGGGCAGGTGTGGGCAGGAAAATCCAAACTCCGTCACGGGAAAAGATGAAGACTTAAATTTCACATATGATAAAAATAAGTGTGGGTGCGGGGGTGGAGGAGGCAAAAGTCGACTCCGTCCTGTTGCCATGCTGATTTGCAATACGTGGATGATACTTTTCTAATAGGGGATAGCATTGTTGACAACATTTGGTCTCTCAAAACTATCCATTGATGCTTTGAGCTCGCTTTTTGTCTAAAAGTTAATTTTTACAAAAGTTGCCTAATATGTATAAATGTGGAGGAACCTTTCATGACAATGGAGGTCGGGTTTCTAAACTATACAATGAGGGAAAAATTTGTTAGGAGTCTTGAGTTGAAAATTTGTGGCTATTCAATCTATTAGGAAATGAAGATGGGGGCTATTAAATGGAGACGAGGGCTATTAACATTGTGTTGGCACGATGAATGGGTCGGAAACCATTATTTATGTGAGAAATTTCCTATAATGTATTTGATTGGTAGTGATAAAGACTCGACAATAGCAATTTATGGGACCATGGTTCATGGATTTGGGATTTTACTTGGAGGATAACACTCTTTTTTTGGGAACAATAGTTGTTGGCATATTTATTTCACCTCTTGGAATGAGTGTTGATATCTATAGTCGAGGATAAATGGTTTTGGGTACACGACATTAATGGCTTGCACACTATAAAATCAACTTATGAGCTTCTATTAATGGATGAACCTCAAACCCTTAAAAGATATGGAGAAGTACTATCCGTTCTAAGGTTGTTGCTTTCTCTTGGCAGATGCTTTTAGATAACGCCCAAACATGGAAAAACTCTCTTTATCGCGACGTCATCCATGATGTTGGAGCATCCATATTTTTGTAATGTCGTTTGGCTTAAGAAGCCATCATTTTTTTTTTTGACTTGTTATTTCTCCATGCAAGTGTGGTACATTAGTCTTCAAATAGTTTGGATGGATTATGGAAATACTTCCATATTTTTTGACTTGTTTTCAATACTATGCTCATTTGTTTATTCGAATAAGAGTCACAGGAGATTGAATATGGTATGACATTCAATTGTGTGGCTCATTTGGAAATCGTAGAATGATGTTATTTTTTCTGTTAGGTATCAGTCTATGGAGCAAGTGGTGGATCAAAGTTCCTCGTGTTCGTCCTATGAGTGGGTATCGCAGTTTTCCTTGTGTTTGAACCAAACTCATTTTTTCTTAGAGTTTTTATGATAACAAAAATATTTTATGAGAACAATATATTTGACTTCAAATAGTATGAAAGAAGATATGGTCAAGATTTGTATAAGATTTTATCAAGATTTATCTACGACAAAATATGAAGATAATCAATATGAAGAATTTACAAACGCAAACTAAACAAAATACAAACAGAATCAATCTGAAAAATTTGCAATCTCAATCTAAACAAAAGAGGAACACAAACAATTTGAAGAATTTACAAACGCAATCTGAACAAAATAAAATTTATACTTAAACAAGGACTTAATTGAACCCAAATTTTAACTATAAATAGACACTCAAGACTGAAGAAGAAAATCATCGAAAAACAGAAGAAGAAAAAATGTAATCTTAGTATTCAAAGAGAGAAACAGTTGTTTAAGTTAGAAATATTTTCCGAGTGTTTTTTTCTTATAGTGTGAGAGTTATTATTGCCATCAGCTTTTTAGAAGCAACTACTCAAGTTCCAACCTTTTGTATCCAACCTCATAGTGGTTTAGTTCATTCTTCAATTTGGGGTTGTCAGGTTGTTAGGAGAAGACTTGGCTAGTAGGGTCAAGATGGTTAGTTCCTCAAAAGTCTAGGGTTATCAAGTTGTTTGGGAAGACTGGCTTGGAAGGTCACGTGCTCTGTAATTCAAGGTATTTGAATTAGTGGATTACAACCTTCAAAATATGGGACTGGATGTAGCCAAGTTAATGGTGAACCAGGATAAAGCTACGTATTAAATTATTTATGCTTTCACTACTTGCAGCCTCTAAATCTGATTGCTTCTACTCCAAGTAAGTCACCAAAATCAAAATAGTTTTTTAATTATTTATAAATTATCAAAAAGTTGTCAACTTTAGAAATTACAATTCAACCCCCTTTTTGTGTTTCCACCTTCAATTGGTATCATAGTTCGGTCTCAAGAACGAGCACTTTACAGTGTTTGAGTAAAGATCCAAGTGTTAAATATGTTTGGATTAAATGAAGAAAATATTGGAGGAAACATCAACAAACCACCTTTGTTTGATGGAGAACATTTTGAGTATTGGAAAAACAGGTTGACAAGTTTCTATATTTTACAAGATCCCGAACTTTGGGACCTGGTGGGAGATGGTTATATTGCTCTGAAGAATATTGATGGTATTGAAATTCCAATAAAGAAGATGAATGTTGATAAGAAGAACATGTACAACATGCATCATAAGTTCAGAATATTCATGATAAATGTAATCACCTTCAAGGAGTTTTACAAGTGCACCAACAAAGAGACAGTAAAAATTATTTATGATAGTCTGATTCTGACCTATGAAGGAAGCAAGCAAGTTCAAGAAGTAAAGGCCGACCTCCTAGTCTAAAAGTATGAGTTTTTCAAGATGGAAGAAGATGAAGACATTGAAACAATGATTTCCAAATTCCAAACCCTGTTCTAAGAAATAAAAGTACTTAAGTATAGTTATACTAATGTTGATCATGTGAAGAAAATTCTTAGGAGACTAACAAGCAAATGGAGACATAAGATCACGACCATTGAGGAAGCAAATGATTTGAATACTCTAAAGTTGGAAGAATTAATCAGCTCTCTTAGATCACATGAAATTGAATATGATGAAGATGAGCCCAAGAAGAAGAAGAAGACTTTGGCCTTGAAATCCAAGAAGAAGAAGGTTCTAACGGCAACATCAGAATCAAAGGATAGTGATTCAGATCATCAGAATCTGAACTCAAAGAAAGAGGAAATTGCTTTCATATCAAGAAAAATTCAAAAGATGTGGCACAACAAGAAAGAAGAAATTTCGCCAAATATATTCCAAGCAATCCAATAGAGGGAATGATGATAAATATCAAAAGAAAAGCAACATCTTCTATGGACGCAATGAACCTATACATATCAAGACAAAACGTTCAAATATTGGGAAAGGGAAACACTAGAGGAAAGATGTCACACCCAAGAAGAAGAGTCTGATAGCTACATGGGATGATTATGAGGAATCCTGTGATGATGAACAAACAGATTTGGCTATGATGGCTCTCACCAACTCTGTCTCTGGATCCAACACAAAGTCTGACTCTAGAAGTGAATCAGCAGATGAAGAAATTGAGATGTCCTCAATAATCAAGTTAAAACACCAATCATGGTACCAATAAAGTGGATGCTCACGACATATGACGGAAGAAAAATCTATGTTCCAAGAACTAACTTTGAGCAAATGAGGCACAATGAATTTCGGAGGAAAGCAAAATGGCCAAATCATTGGTCAAGGTACAGTTGGTAATGGTACTTCACCTTTTATTAAAGATGTCTTGTATGTTAAATTTCTTAAGCATAATTTATTAAGTATTAGCTAGTTAAGTGATAATGATTATGATATTATATTCACTCAAAACATGCAAGGCAATTAGTAGAAGGATGGATTTGTACTCTTTACAGGTCAGATGAAAAACAACATTTATAAGATAAATCTGTTTAGTCTAGAGAAACAAGAGGTTAAGTGTCTTATGTTAGTAAATGAAGAGAAACTAATTTAACACAAAAGATTAGGCCATGCAAACCTTAGATTATTTCAAAACTAAATAAACATCAACTAGTTAGAGGTCTACCTAAACTTAGTTACAAAACTAAAACTATGCGTAAAAATTTTCAAAAAGGAAAACAAACAAAAAACTCATTTACCCCTAAGAACTCAATCTCTACCTCAAAACCCCTTGAGCTCTTACATATAGATTTCTTTGGGCCAGTGAAAACAGCCTCTCTAAGTGGAAAGAAATATGGCTTTATAATAGTAGATGATTATACTATGTTGACATGGGTAAATAATTTAAGAAGTAAGGATAAATCGCACAAAGTGTTTATCACATTTGGGAAACAAATATGAATGAAAAGGCTCTTAAGATTGTAACAATTAGAAGTGATCATGGAAGAGAATTTGAAAACAAATCATTTGAAAGTTTTTGTGATGAGAATGAAATCTCTCACAACTTCTCTCCTAAAACACCCCAACAAAATGGAGTTGTAGAAAGAAAGAATATATCACTCTAAGAAATTGTTGGAACCATGTTAAATGATATAAATGTTGAAAAACATTTTTGGGGTGAAGCAATTAATATTGCATGTTATATTTTAAATAGAGTCTATATTAGATCTATATTGAATAAAACACCATATGAATTGTGGAAAGGTAAAAAGCCTAATATACCATATTTTAAATAATTTGGTTGTACTTGTTATATGTTAACACTAATGATAACCTTGGTAAATTTGATTCTAAATCTCAAAAGTTTACCTTCATTAAATACTCTGAAAGATCCAGAGCTTATAGAGTGTTTAATAGGGAAACTCATATTATAGAATAATCCATACATGTTAAATTTGATGACAAAAAATTTTACCTTGAAAAATCAAAGCAAGATGATGATAGTGCATGTTTATCAGAACCAAAGGAAGCTGACGCAGATAAACCAGAAGAACTTAAAAAATTTGAGGATACAAGAAAATTAGAAGAATATGAAAAAATTTCAAATGATGAATCTGATCTAGTTAGAAATAGTCAAGATAAGTCAGAAGAAAGATATGGATGAAAGTACCAATCATCTCATCTTGAAACTGGAATCATTGGAAGTGCAAGTGATCCTTTGAGGACCATATCATCACTTAAAGATACCAATTTGTTTGGCTTACTCTCATCAATTGAGCCTAGCTCTATTGATGAAACATGTAAAGATGATGGATGGATTCTTGAAATGCAAGAAGTGTTACATGAATTTGAGAGGAACGATGTTTGAGATCTAGTACCTAGACCATAGAAGAACATTATTGGAACAAAGTGGATTTTCAAAAACAAGCTAAATGAAAAAGGTGAAGTGGTCATAAACAAAGCAAGAATTGTAGACAATGCTACAATCAACAAGAGGGCATTAATTAGACTGAGACATGTGCTCTAGTGGCCAGGTTAGAAGCTATTTGTATCCTACTTTCTTTTGATGCAAATAATAACATTACATTATTTCAAATGGATGTTAAAAGTGCTTTTCTAAATGGCTATATATGTGAAGATGTCTATGTTAAACAACCCTAAGGTTTTGAAAGTTCAGAAATTCCAAATCATGTTTTTAAACTTAGGAAATATTTGTATGGTCTAAAACAAGCACCTGGGCATGGTATGATGGACTTAGTAACTTCTTGCTTAAAAATAACTTTGAAAGAGGACAAGTAGATAATACACTTTTTATAAAATCAATAGCAGATAACATTTTTATCATTCAAATTTATGGTGATGACATTATTTTTGGATCTAATAATGGCACTATTTGTCAAGAATTTTCTAAACTGATGCAGCTTGAATTTCAAATGAGCATGATGGGATAACTTAAGTTCTCTTTAGGGATACAAATACAACAAAGTCAAAAAGGTATATATACTCATCAAACTAAATATACAAAAGAGCTTCCTAGAAAGTTTAAGATGAGTAGTTACAAACTTATGGCTACACCAATGCACCCTACTTGTTCACTTGAAAAAGATGATTTGGGCGAAAATGTTGACCACAAAACCTATAGATTAATTATAGGATCCCTACTTTACCTTACCGCTTCCAGAACTAGCGTCATGTTTAGTGTATGTGTATGTGCAACATTTCAAGATTACCATAGAAAATCAAATTTAACTGATGTTAAGAGAATCCTTAGATACCTAAAAGGCACTACCAACCTTACCTTGTTCTACAAGAAATCTCCTAAGTACCAATTTAGTGGATATTGTGATTATGATTATGCTAGAGATAAACTTGAGAGAAAGAGCACTAGTGGCATTTGCTCATTTTTAGGTGACAACTTAATATCTTTGTCAAGTAAGAGACAAAACATCATTGCAATGTCAACAAAAGAGGGTGAGTACATTTCAGCAGTTGACTAGTTTCATTTTTCAACTACTTTGGATGAAACATCAACTTAAAGACTATAAAATCCTAGAATCCAACATTCCCATCTATTGCGATAACCCTTCTGTCATTTGTCTAACCAAAAATCATACCTTACATATTAGCACTAAACACATTGAGATCAAACACCACTTCATTAGGGACTTTGTTCAAAGAGTGGTACTAAACATTCAGCTTGCAGACGCTATACACCAATGGGTTGACTTATTGATAGTGTTTCAGTAAGTTTACTGAATCGTTGCAAGTAATAATTAAAATGGTAGTACCGAGTCTCGAACTCAAGAATTGCGTTTTACTATTGAATTATATTTAATTACGAAAATTGAACAAAAAATTTCCGATTTGATGGAAATAACATTTAAAATTAACAATAGTAATAAAATTGATCCTTTATAATAAGAAAAATGTCAGGGATGAGTTTCACTTTGAATCCAACCTTGGTGTCTAATTTGATCCTAGTTATTGAATTCCTATATTGAATTATTATCGAATTCTATTTATTATTCTTGCCTTAATGTCTTAGTGACAGAACCTTTAATTTCAATGTAACCCCTAATTCATTAGTGGAATTAACATTATAACTAATTTAATTGGTTTTATGCTTTACCGTACAAGAATTCTCTTGTTAAACAACAACATTTACAACTAATTTAATTGGTTTTATGGCCTGCATATATCCCTAGACTACAACACCATGAATTTCTCATCTCAAGCATTCGTAAACTCCACTTTTGTTTCAAAATATGAATCGTACAACATTTTAAAGTTGATCAATCAATAAAAAGCATTAAGCACATAGATGAGTAAAATAATTCAATAAACTCATTCATAAAAATAGAAATCAAATCAGAAATATAAGGGTTTCATCTTGTTACGCTCATCCCTAACAAATAGGGTTTAGTTATTCATGACAGAGATTGAAAAAGATAGAGATTAGAGAAGAATTACAAGAAAGATTCATGAATGATTCTTGATAAAACTGTTCCAATAATGTTAGAAACGATTGTCTTTGAGTTTCTCTGTAGGGCACAAGTCTCCAAACTTCCCAATAGTCAAAACAATCCCTAGAAAGTGGGGAAAAAAACCATGTTTTTACCCATTCAATCACGTGCCATGGGTCCGAGACTCGGAATTTGTGCTTCATGTCCAAGTGAACAGAGTGAAAGGTCGAAATGCGCCCCAGGCACAGGTTTTTGCGCTTCAGGCGCACAACATCTGTTGTCTGCCTTATACTACATTTGTCTCTTCTTTCGAATCTGAATTGGATTCTGGTGTCTTCGTGAAAGTTGTAGCTATAGATCTTAGCTTTCATTTGCACTTGGTTTGACTCCAATTGGACATCGACAACTACAAATATGGCTTAAATACTCCACATAGCACATGTTGATTTCTTACCAAAAATCAGCACTGCACTAAAACAAATAAACAACGCAAAACTACGAAAAATCTCTACTTAATCAAGAAAATAATAGCATAAAAATTTCATTAAATCAAAGAACTAAAATCAACAAAATATATCAAATAACTCCTTAAATTAACTAATGATTAAATATAAATAAGACTAAAAACAACGAAAAATAAACATATGATAAAAAAATGTCTCACTATTAAGTCTTTTTCTCTCATGACAAAAGGGGTAGAAATATATTTGATAAAATGGGGGAGAAAATGATACTTAGACTTAGAGGGAGTCAAAAAAATTCAAACAAAAGTTGTTGTAAAAAATACAAATTTTGTCATCATAAAAAAGGGGGAGATTTTTGGAACCAAAATTATGTTTTACTTAGAGTTTTTATGATATAAAAAATATTTTATGAGAACAATATATTTGACTTCATAGAATATGAAAGAATATATGCTCAAGATTTGTAGAAGATTTGAAGAATGTTTGATCAAGATTTATCTACAACAAAATATTAACAGAATCAATCTAAAAATTTACAAACACAATTTGATTAAAATACAAACAAAATCAATCTAAAAAATTTACAATATAAATCTAAACAAAAAGGAACGTAATTATTTTGAAGAATTTAATTACAAATGCAATCTGAACAAGATCCAATTCAGAATTAAACAATGACTAAATTGAAACCCAAATTTTAACTATGATTGAAGAAGAGAATCATTGAAAAACAGAAAATAGTAGTCTTAGAGTTCAAAGAGAGAAACACGTGTTCAAGTTAAAAATATTTTCTGAGTGTCCTTTTTTTAAAGTGTGAGAGTTATTATTATCATCAGTTTTTTATAAGCAACTACCCAAGTTTCAATCTTTTGTATACAACTCGATAGGGGTTTAGTTCATTCTTCAATTTGGAGTTGTCAAGTTGTTAGGATAAGACTTGGCTTGTAGAGTCAAAGTGGTTAGTTCCTCAAAAGTTTGGGGTTGTCAGACTATTTGAGAATACTGACTTGGAGGATCAGGTGCTCTATAATTCAATGTATTTGAATTAGTGGATTAAAGTCTTCTGAATGAGAGAACTGGATGTAGCCAAGTTAGTGGTGAACCAAGTAAAATCTATGTGTCAAACTATTTATGCGTCCATTGCTGCCTCTAAATCCGATTTCTTCTATACCAAGTAAGTCACCAAAATCAAAATAGTTTTTTTTTTATTTTTATATTTATAAATTATCAAAAAATTGTCAACTTTGACAAACACAATTCAATTCCTTTTTCGGTATATGTACCTTCATATTATAGTCATTGCTTCTTTTGAGACAATGTACAATGGTCATACAGGGAAACGTCTCAGTGCAATAATTTTCCTTACTCCTACTTACTACCAAAGTCCATATTAAAGTAGGGGCTTTAAGAACAAAATTAACATTGTTCACGTGAATGAACATATATCTTCTCAGAACACTATAGTCTATATTAAAGTTCGACGCATTTTCTCCTTGCGCTGAATTTTTAGTTTCTCGTTTTGGCTTTTAATTGTGTATGCAAGTTTACATTCCTTATGCTTGTAAGCTGCTCTTCAATGGCTATGACAATAGCACCTATAATGCTTATTATATCGACTTTCTCTCTTGAACATCTATTGCGCACGGTATCTGAAGATGTATGATTTTTGATTTTATTTATTTTCTCATGACAGATAAATGAGACCAGAAGTCTTTCAAGTGTTGGGAAATGGTATTTTATATAGGCGAGTAGGTTGGATGACATTCTTTTTATATGTCAAAGATTTTTTTGTATCTTCCTCTAACAAGAGTACAGTTTAAAAAATAAATAAATAAAGCTTTTTGTATTTTTCATATACAAGTACTTTTTTTTATAACGGGCTGAGCGTGTAGCTTTTTTTCTTCTTTTTTATCTGTTTGCATTATATGTGCAACTATTATGTTTCATTCAAACAAATTCTTAAGTTATTAGTTATACCTCTTGAACAACAATTTAACTCATTTATTAAAGTATTACATTAATAATGTTTTATTAAAATTATTTTTTAAAAATACAATAATTTACAATAAAATTATCTTTCAAAAATACAATAATTTACAATACTATTTTTTTATTTATTTAAATATTTAATTTTTTACAACGGATATAGAGCGTTGTTGTACCTTAATTAAAAATGTCTACAAGAACGGTTTTAATTTGCCAACAGTGTAAAACCGTTCTCATTGTAAATTTGAAAAACAGTTATGTAAGAGGTAGCTACAAGTACAGTTTTCACTAAGCGTTGTTGTATCAGAAGAAAACCGTTGCGTAAGATAAAGACAACGTATTAGTTCCTGACATCAAAAAATCATTCTCGTTGACTACAGCAACTGTTTTTTAATGTTAATCAACGGCTTTATGCATTGCAATAGAGAAAAAATATTGTAGTGTACTCTTAGTTGGTTTACACTTCTCTCACAATGGTATTTGGCTTGTTTATCTATGGCAGTGGACATCTGTACTTAACACCTTCTCATATGTGATTGACTTTTGTGTTTACTTCTTCTCCTCCATTTCGTTTTCTCTCATTTTAATTTGTATCTTATGTACTTACCCTTAATTTTTTAGTAAAAAATGAATTTTATATAATAAAATATCAAGGGATAATAAAATATTAGCTTAATTATAGTTTTAGTCTCTATATTTTTATTAATTCACAAAATTAATCCCCCTATTTTAAAAGTCGATAATTTTGGTCCCACCTTCTAATTTTTTAACTAAAAAATTATGACTTGATATGATTTAAATAATGTTACATATGATACGACGACGTAGAATGATTAACACATATAAAATTGAAATAAAACATCATAAAACTTAAATTTCAACTTTAGAAAATTTTCATGTTTTTAATTTCAACTCTATATGGTTTTATATCATGTAATTTAATGTTCCGTCATCAAAAATATGTCAAAACGTTTTTTTTTTAGTTCAAAAAATTGAGTAAGAGACAAAAATATCGACTTTTAAAATAAGGAGACCAATTTCGTGAAACTGTAAAAATAAGAGGACTAAAATTACAATTAAATATAAAATATTAGATTAAATATCTATTTAGTCCCTATAAAATTTTAAACTTTTAATTTTAGTCTTTCTAAAAAAAAATACAATATAAAGTCTCTACAAAGTTTTAGTCTATACTATTAAGTCAACATATATTTCTAAAATACCCTACAAGTTTTTAAAATTTAAGAGCAGTCTTGGTATTATTGAAAAAATACACTCACATTTTTTGGGCCACGAGAAATGTGTTTTCATGTTTTGCACCGAACTGCAACATGCCTCTGCAGCCAGGCACTGCACCTCCTACTGGCAAATTCAAAAAAATTTGTTTCTCATTTTGCCCTTTAGTATACTACTATGTTATATATATATTATTGTTATATAATTAGTTAGTTAAAATAATTAGTTAAAATAATAAAAATAATTAATTAGTTAAAATAATTATTAATTAGTTAAAATAATTAATCATTAAATTAGTTAAAATAATTATTTTGTTTCCCATTTTGCAACATGCCTCGTGATGCACTTTGTTGCTATGATTTGTACTTCGTTGTACATTGGCAGCCCTCTTGCTATAAACGGAAATCAAATTTTGTCAGGCGAAGGTCTCTGGCTGGTTGCTCCAATATTAATGTTTCATGCTGCTGCATTCACCACAGGATGTTGGGTCTCAAACCTGCCATCCTTAAGGTATATGCTCACTTTTTAGAAAGTTTTTTGAAAATGGAAATACTAAATTATATTACATTTATGCAGATTTCAGTAGTGTTAAGATTTCATTTGATGAAATATATATTTTAATAGAGAGCTTTTAAGGTTCAATTTGTTCCCAACTAGTATTTCAATATTACCACAAGGATATGATACTTAGTGCTATAATTAAAAAGTTAGGAATGCAAGTAATATGTATTAATGAAATTAGTAAAATTAAATTATATTTCATTGTAAGTTTCAATTGAATTAGTTAATAGATAGAACTTTAAATTTCATTTACTAGTATTAATAATTTAGAATCACAATTAGTAATAAAATAAAATAAATTTAATAAATATAGTAATTTTTAGTGACAGACAATTCCATAGGTATAGATCAATTCTTTATTTATATTTATCTAACTTTTAGTGACAGTCATTATATTAAGTAGAAATAAAAAATATGTAGTAACAGTTTTCAAAATGTAGCAAGATACTCCTTAAAGTTGACAGTATTTCTGAGCGTCACTTCTTTTTCACTTTTATCTACAACATGTGACTTTTAGTGACAAACTTTCTATTTCACAAGTCAATTTTCTTATAGTGATATTCTCTTTTTTTTTTTTTTGGTTAAATATTGTTTGTATATTCTTAATGAAAGTTATAGCTTATATTGATATTTAATCTTACATAGAAAATGTGTTTGGTTGAGAGTCAATTTTGTCGTGAAGAATACACACAAAAGAGCTTTAAATGTTGAAAAACTTGATGAGGCTAGAAAATAATAGTTGTTGAGAATGCATGTTGTAAATCCAGTAAGACTATATCAAAGAATTTGATGCAAAGCTTGATGGGGCTAGAGTAGATCGTACATGGTAAAAAAGTCAAATGAGGCTAGATAAAGAATGTATGGTCTAGAGTTTGACGAGGATCGAAGAAAGCATATCTGTAATTAAATTAAACTATTAATTGTACTACGAAAAATTTATTTATAAATGAAAGATTAGATGTAACATAATTATTGTAGATTAGTATAAAAATCTATATATTCTTCTCTATGACATTTCCTAAATTAAAAAGTTTTTTTATGTCTTATCTTTAAATCTTCTTTAAAAAGCACTTTTATAAAAATGAAGTTAAACTATTGATCAAGAATTAAGTTAAAAAATTTTAATACAAAATTCCCCCTCATTTTTCTTATGTTTCTAGTACCTCATAAACTTCAAATCTTCATTAATATTTATAGCATTTTCTTGTTACTCAATATTTGTGTTGACCTTGCTATTTGTATTAGTAAGGAGAGCAAATTGTACAATTATTGTTAACTATCACTCCCATCATCACCTTCTTGACCACCAATTCTACCATGGATGGTAACTAATATGTCTTCTATTGATCATTATTATTCATTTTCTGCGACTATTTTTCACCACATTTGATAACTATCACTTTCGATTATTATTTTAAAATTTATCATTAAATAAATTTTAAATTTATAACATTTAAATCATTTTTATTTTTAAAACTGTTTTTTTAATATGGTAGATTTCAATGGAGATAGTAATATTCAAAGATAAGAGAAACTATGAGTATTATTAAGGTAATTCTCTTTCACTGTGCATTTCACAGTGTCTAAGAGTTTTGGACAAGAACTATAGTAATAGTTTTTTAAAAGTGTAGCATTGGCACTTCCTAATACGAGAAACAAAAGTGAAAAACCAATCATTAAACTAGTGCTATTACAAACCGAAGCCATAGCTAGTTAATTAGTAAAACACAAGAAGGCTGTGTTTGAAAAATGTGGAAGATAAATGTTATTAAAACATTAGAACATGTTTACTTTGCAAATATATTTTTTATTTTGATTTTTTAAAAATTTTACTTGCTATTAAAGAAATACTAGAATTTTAAAGTAAATAAATAAATCATCACTAGAAGCAAAATGATTTTAAACGATACAAGACTTTTGTTGAAAATTATTTTAGTATAGGATTATCAATATTTCAATAATGTGTAACTTTAAATAAATTAGTTAATTATTTTGACTCCTCATAATAACTAGTTAAACTCTGCCTCGACCACCAATAACTACATTGTTGTATTCCGTCGTTGTCATCCGATCACATTAGTTATTAAAATTATGCTCCGAATCATAAACCTTTTATGTTAATTTAAAATAAATTTATAATGAATTAATCAAGTTCAAGCTATTAAGAAGTTTACAATATTTTTCACTTTTAGTCTACATGCTTCTTGAAACGTTGTTTTTTCAATTAAATACAATACCGTTATTGACTGTTTTAAATTTCGATGATAATTTGAGAAAACCGGTGATTTAAGATTTGGAATTTAAATTTCCATGATAATTTTTTTGACACCATGTTTGATTCATAAACTGATTAAAAATGTACACATATCATTATTATTGATAAAGAAAACCTACTATCTCAATCTCATATTAAGTGATGATTTATTTATTTTTCAATAAAACATTAGAACATGTTTACTTTGCAAAAATATTTTTTATTTTGATTTTTTAAAATTTTTACTTGCTATTAAAGAAATACTAAAATTTTAAAGTAAATAATTGTCTATATTTCTAAAAACAAATAAATCATCATTTTGTAGTCTTAATAGAAAATTTTCCTATCATAATAATGCTGATTTGGAACAAAAAAAATAATAGTGCATTGAAAACCTTGTTACAACTTTTTTTGTTTTTTGTTTTTTAAAATTTATTGGTCAAATGTAAACTAATTATTCTGAATTCCATTGTTTATAGTCCAAATGAGCACTGCATTCCACATCCATTAATAACATATTGTAAAAAATAAGCCCCAAATTGGTATGTGGTGAAAAATCATAAAACTTGTTAAAAAGAAAAAAAAAATCTATATTTAAAAAGAGATACTAAAATTAAATTTGAATCGAATAAAAGAAAAAAAATGTAATTATGTTTTTTTTAAAAACATTTTCCGAAGTTTCAAAATACTCAAAAAATTTACTTTTGTTAAATATTTTAATTTAAAAAAATTGTTAAAATTTAAAAGAGTAAAATACTTTTTTTTTATCATCTATAAGACTTATTCTGATGTGAATCTGAAACTTGACAATTGTATGCAAAGTTCTTACTATCCACAAAATCACACGTGAATTTTATTTATATTACCCCCAAAAAAAGTAACCGGACCTGTTAGTGGCCCATATTCAACTAACCGGCCCGCCCTATAGCCTACTGGATGGAAACAATAGAGGAGTGTGATGACTAGTATTTGGGCTTTTTATTTACTATTATTTATTTATTTTAGATGAGATAATAAATATTACAAAAATTCTACATATATATCTACGGATTTTTGACACATATATCACCTTTTTAAAAAGTATATACTTAAATGCCACACTGTCCAAAAAAATACCAAAATACCACCTTTTTTTCCCATCAGTATACTACTATGTTATATATATATTATTGTTATATAATTAGTTAGTTAAAATAATTAGTTAAAATAATAAAAATAATTAATTAGTTAAAATAATTATTAATTAGTTAAAATAAATAATTATTAGTTAAAATAATTATTAATTAGTTAAAATAATTAATCATTAAATTAATTAGTTAAAATAATAAAAATAATTATTTTATTAATATTATATAAATGTTAATAATTATAATAATAAATATAATAATAATAATAATAATAAAGACAATTGTATTAATAAAATAATAATAATAATAATACATTAAATTAATAGAAAAAACACATTAAAATAAAAATACAAATACATTAAAATAAAAATACATTAAATTAAAAATACAAATACATGAAATTAAAAGATATTAAATAAAACTTAATTATTTTCATCTAAATGACCTCCAGTTCCACATCTACGCGGTCGTCGAACTCGTCTAGCCCTTTGAACAATTTGAGGTTGTTGTGGTTGATCCTCGTTGTAATCTGTATGTGGATTAGAACCACTACCACATGTTTCTGTATCATTTTGAGTTTCGACATTATACATAGAATCAAAAGCCGCATAAGCCGACTCGGGAGTTGTGCAGTGAGTACCAAACAAATTAAAGAAAATTCCGCTCTCGTTCAAATTAATGGGAGTTGGTATTGTTGGCACTGAAGGAACATAATATTGAGTCGATATATCTACAGCTTCATGAAGATGTTGTGGTGATGATAAACTAGGTGTTTGGTGCATGGTATTTTGTTGTGGGATTGAGTGAGGCATAGAGTGAACATTGGGATATGTTGAAGGTTGCAAACGTGGATCACGCAGGCACCTTTCCACAGATATATATAATTTAGTGTGATGTGTGAACCAATTCATATATTCTTTAGTGTGGCATAAAACACCTTGAACGTATTGACCTTGCAATGTGTAATTATGACGTTCATTCCAATATTGAATCTCATCTTTCCAAACCACACTCCAATTATCATCGATGCCACGCCTCATGTCGACCTCATGGTAGAGCGTCATATCTTCTGGAGGTTGCGGAATTTGTTGATGAAAGCCGAATTGAAGTGCAACTCTCTCTGCATGATGTTTTTCGACGATATGATAACAGTGCAGATAGGTACATGCAGTCCAAGTGTTGATCTCTTGTTCGGGTACCTCGTGTTGGAACCCAAAATACGGTCTCCAAAGAAACTGAATGTTAAAAAAATAGAATAAAGTAAATATTAAGAGATATAAAAAAAATAAAATTGTAACTGCATGAGAATGAATATGAATGTATTACTTCATGGACCATCATATGATCGATAGTATTCTGGTATCCTTCTATATCATTGTGAGGAACTCTACTGAAATTTAGACCACCGGAATTAAATATGTCGAATATATAAAAAAGAAATATATAATAAAATTAGTAATACAGTAAATAATAAATTTTAAAAAATTAAAATATATTATATGCAATAGTTACCTTTGTGCAAGTGGAAATATCCATGCATTTGGTGCATTCGGAGCAACATAAGTCAAACGATACCATGCCCAATTTTGCAACAACAATGCACATCCTTTCATCGATATTACATCGAGTTTCGTAGCAAGGCATAATTCTCTATAGAGTGTTGCTAAAACTGTCGAACCCCAACTATAATTGGATGCATTATTTAAATCACCCACTATTGAAAGATATTTTAGATGTACACGATTATTGGATTTGTCTGGCATCAACAATCCTCCAATCATACGTAATATATATGCTCGACATGATGCTTGTTTTTCTTCTTCGGATGCATTTTCCCCAACATTGTGAAAAGTATCTTTAAGCCATTTTAATTTAATAAAATTACCCTTTGTTGCTCCATCAGGTGGGATAACTCCTAAATATTCTTGACAAACGTGTTTCACATTCACAAAATTTGAACCGCTCACAGGCAAACCAGACACATTTAATCCTAAAATATAGTACACATCTTCTAAAGTTATTGTGCACTCACATGTTGGGAGATGAAAAGTATGTGTCTCTGGTCTCCATCTTTCAACCAAAGCAGTAATCAAACCGACATCGATCTTGTAATTTCTAAGTTTAATCACTTCACCAAATCCAGCTTGTTGCAAATACGGTAATATGGCGTCGTTCGGTTTTTTGTTGACATGACCTTGACATTTCAATTTATCCTTCGAGGGAATCTGAAATTAATAATATATAATATGAAATTAATAATACAACACATTAATATAAAATATAAAATTAATATAATATAAAAATATAAAATATAAATTAATATAAAATATAAAAATATAAAAATTAGTAATTAATATAAAATATAAAAATTAGTAATTAATATAAAATAAAAATATAAAAATATATTATTAGTAATTAATATAAAATATAAAATATAAAAATTAATAATAAAAAAAGTATTCAATATATAATACAACACATTAATATAAATAATAAAATTAACATTAATATAATATAAAATTAATATAAGACAATATATAAATTTATATTATATCAATAATAATATATAAATTTATAATATATCAATAATAATATATAAATTTATATATTATTAGTAATTAATATAAAATATAAAAATTAATAATAAAAAAAGTATTCAATATATAATACAACA
>JBBPBS010000738.1:3755662-3768680 GCA_037974835.1 Cicer judaicum | reverse complement strand
ACATTAATATAAATAATAAAATTAACATTAATATAATATAAAATTAATATAAGACAATATATAAATTTAGATTATATCAATAATAATATATAAATTTATAATATATCAATAATAATATATAAATTTATATATTATTAGTAATTAATATAAAATATAAAAATTAATAATAAAAATAGTATTCAATATATAATACAACACATTAATATAAATAATAAAATTAACATTAATATAATATAAAATTAATATAAGACAATATATAAATTTAGATAATATCAATAATAATATATAAATTTATATATTATTAGTAATTAACATAAAATATAAAAATTAATAATAAAAATAGTATTCAATATATAATACAACACATTAATATAAATAATAAAATTAACATTAATATAATATAAAATTAATACAACACATTAACACATTAATACATTAACATTAACATTAATACAACACATTAATTTATAATATATCAATAATAATATATAAATTTATATATTATTAATAATTAATATAAAATATAAAGTATAAAACATAAAATATACTTACAAATGCTTCAATATATCGACTTTCAGCTCTATGATTTTTGGATAATTCCATGAGTAAAGTTGAAGCAAATGTGTTTGAGATTAAGATGAAGGAAGTGTGTTTGATGAAGTTTGAGACTAGGATGGTTTGTTTATATAGGAAATCGCAGGGCCAGGTAACGACCTTCACATTCAGCCACGTACCTTGAGGTCGCATGCCTAGGATGCGAAGCCTTTAGATGGTCGCAGGCCCAGGATGAGACTTCCTTGAGAGGTCGCATGGCCAAAACACAATGCCCTTCTGTGAAATCCCAGCCACTCATTTTTTTTAATCCATGGCTGAAATTGCTTGATCATCAATCCTCATGCTTTTATTTGAACCAATCAAATTGCTCTATTTAAACTTTAATCTTGACCATCCAAATTCATTGATCAATAGTTAGGATTTATTAGAAAAACTTCAATCCTCATACTTTCATTTGGACCAATCAAATGGCTCTATTCAATTTTTAATCTTTACCATTCAAATTCATTGATCAATGGTTAGGATTTACTAGAAAAACTTCGATCCTCATACTTTCATTTGGACCAATCAAATGGCTCTATTCAATCTTTAATCTTGACCATCCAAAATCATTCATTTATCAATGGTTAGGATTTACTTGAAAAACTTCAATCCTCATACTTTTATTTGGACCAATCAAATTGCTCTATTCAATCTTTAATCTTGACCATCTAAATTCATTGATCAATGGTTAGGATTTACTAGAAAAACTTCAATCCTCATACTTTCATTTGGACCAATCAAATGGCTCTATTCAAACCTACTAACTTCTATAAATAGGAAACTAGATCACACTATATCACCACACCTTCTACCTCATCATACATTCTATCTCATCATACATTCTATCAATTACATATTCATGGCTTCTGAACAACTCATTTGTATTGTTTATTACAATGGTTCAATTGTCGATGGAGTTGAAGGGAAAACATTTGTAAGTGATTACAAAAAGGCGTTCAAAGTACATTCTAGCAGCAACCTTGCTCGTCTAAAGAATGTCATTAAGAAAAAGTTACAGTTCAACGACAACGTGACGATAACTGATATAGTTTATCGACACCTTGTCTTCTTTGGTGAAAATACAACCAGATTTGAATTGATGAAAGTTTGTGATGACGAAGATGTTCAACTCATGTTTGATGTTTATGCACAATGGTCACAACTTGGCACCATTGAGTTATACATTACATTTGAAAGTGGTCATACTTCAACAAATCAACCATCAACCTCAAACATGCCTAATCCCAACTACATCCCATCACAACACTATGAACCATACTCTAGTCCTTATCAACCCGACGTATACTCTCCATCACAACACTATGAACCATACTCTAGCCAAAATGAACAAACTCAACAACTTCATCACGAATCTCTCCCAACAAGTCCACAATGTGATCTTCCACTTAGTGTCCATTATAATATCAACAAGGAAGAATTAAGTGATTATAGTGAAGATGATGAAACATACTTTGATGAATCATCTGGTGATTATGATGATGATGATGTTGATGAAGATATGAAAGCAGAAGATCAACCTATGTCACTTGTATTCGATCCACCGTTCCACATGAAGAATATCAATCTATCCACCGCAAACCAACCAACTGAATTTGATCACATCTTCATTGACGAAGACCCAAATTTAGACGGTACTCTTGCAGTTGGAATGAAGTTTCAGAACAAAGATGAATGTGTACATGCAATCAAGCGGTATCATCTAAAACAATTATTGAATTTTGTGGTGCAAAAATCAGATTTAAAAAGGTACATTATTAATTGTTCGCATCCAAATTGTTTGTTTAGATGTAGAGCTTCAAAACGCAAAAAAAGTGAATTGTGGGTAATTGGGAAATTAAGTTTGCCTCATACTTGCACAAATTCTTCGCTATCACAAGATCATACAAAGCTTGATTCTAACATTTGCACAAGACCCTTTCAATCAAAGTGAAGGTCATTATTGCTCAAATTCAGGCTTTGCATAATTACATAATTAGTTATAGAAAGGCTTGGATGGGAAAAAATAAGGCAATTCAACAAATTTATGGCAATTGGGAAGAGTCTTATAATCAACTTCCACGATGGTTATTAGTTATGCAAGCGTTTGCTCCAGGAACCATTATTAAAATGGAAACAATCCCAGCTTATAATGAACATGGTTTGATAACTGGGGTGACAATTTTTCATAGATTATTTTGGGCTTACGTTCCATGCATATCTGCTTTTAAATTTTGCAAACCAATTGTACAAGTTGATGGAACTTGGCTATACGACAAGTATAAGGGAACTCTATTGGTAGCAGTTGCACAGGATGGGAACGACAATATCATTCCCATTGCTTATGCTCTTGTGGAAGGTGAGACAAAAGAGGCTTGGAGTTTTTTTTTGAGAAATTTGAGATCGCACGTCACTCCACAAGCCAACATTTGTTTGATTTCAGATAGACACGAATCTATCAAAAGTGCTTATAATAATTTGAATAATGGGTGGCAACATCCTCCGTCAAAGCATATGTTCTGCGTCCGACATATTTCACAAAATTTTGCAAGAGAATTTAAGGATAATGCTTTGAAGAAAAAGGTTATTTCTATGGGTAATAATTTAATTCTTACTTCTTACTTCTTATCATTACTGAAAAATTAAATTATGAAGTTTTATAATTAGTGTAATAATGCATTGTCTACTGTTTCAATACAGGTTACTCAATCAATCAGTCTACATATCGATACAACCGCAGAGAAATTGGTATCATAAATCCAGAAGTTTTGAAATGGTTAGACAATATACCGAGAGAAGATTGGATTCAAGCATTTGATGGAGGTAGTCGTTGGGGTCAGATGACCAACAACCTTGTGGAATCGATGAACGCAGTATTAAAAGAACCACGCAACCTTCCCATCACTGCTTTGGTCCAATCAACATATTATAAAACAGGTACACTATATCCAACCATGGCAAAACAACATGCATCAATTTTAGCTTCTGGTCAGGTATACACAGAAACATGCATGAGTTTTATGAAATCAGAAATACGTAAATCAAATAGTCATAGAGTCGATTGTGTTTGATCGAAGCAACCATACTTTCATGGTTCACGAGACTGTTGTTCCAAAAGAAGGGCGACCAATTGGCCATTTTAGTGTAAATCTTCCTAAGAAGTGGTGTGATTGTGGAAAATATCAAGCTAAACATATGCCTTGTTCACATGTGATAGCAACATGTTCTAGCATCAAATTTGATTATTGGAGCCTTATACCTGATGTGTACAAAGTGGAAACAGTACTAAAAATATACAGTGAAGCGTTCCAACCGATACCAAACGAAGGATATTGGCCACAATATGAAGGTGTTAAGGTGTGTCACAATCCACTAATGCGGAGAGACAAGAAAGGTCACCCAAAGACCAAACGCATTAGAACTGAAATGGACATTACGGATAAAGTCCCAAGAAAGTGCGGATTATGTCGGGTATCTGGTCATACTAAGAAACATTGTCCAAACGCTGCTGGCACATCTACTCAAAATTGATGTATTTTGTTTCTTTTGATTTAATGTCATTTTATTTTAATGTATTTTTATTTTTATTTTAATGTATTTTTATTTTTAATTTAATGTATTTTTATTTTTATTTTAATGTATTTGTATTTTTATTTTAATGTGTTTTTTCTATTAATTTAATGTGTTATTATTATTATTATTTTATTAATACAATTGTCTTTATTATTATTATTATTCTATTTATTATTATAATTATTAACATTTATATAATATTAATAAAATAATTATTTTAACTAATTAATAATTATTTTAACTAATAATTATTTATTTTAACTAATTAATAATTATTTTAACTAATTAATTATTTTTATTATTTTAACTAATTATTTTAACTAACTAATTATATAACAATAATATATATATAACATAGTAGTATACTGAAGGGCAAAATGGGAAACAAATTTTTTTGAATTTGCCAGTAGGAGGTCGCATCCCCAGGATGCGACCATGTGAAGAAGTGAAAAAAAATGTAATAGAAGGTCGCTCCCTCAGGTTGCGATCAGGAGGAAAAAAAAGTGGCATTTTGGTATTTTTTTTTGGCAGTGTGGCATTTAAGTATATACTTTTTAAAAAGGTGATATATGTGTCAAAAACCCTATATCTACGAAATTTTAAATTTGAATTTATGATATACAATTTTTATTTATGTGTTAAACTATGACTTAAAGATTATATATTATATTTATCAAAAAAAAAAAACTAAGTTTATTTTATACAGTGTTAATATCCAAACAATTTATGTGTATCTCCTTATTTCATTGAGCTAACATGTGCAAATATTTTACTATATCTTTTATGTAATTTTATTCTATTTTTGTACAATTTATATAATTTTAATTGTAATTTATAATTTCTTTATTTATATTAAGCAATTATATATATATTTTTTAAATTTATTTTAATGTGCTACGAAAACTGAAAGTGGAGGGTAGTTTTATAAGAAAAGCCATACAAAAAGGGGTCGTTAACACTTATGGTCCATATCGTAAAACTTACAACACGCGGCCGCCTTACTCTGCATCCATATCGCTCCTCTGCTCGCTGCGGAACTGCGGCCGCCTCTGCCTGACTGCCTCCGTGGCCGTTCGCCGCTCTCTGTTCGCCGCAACCTCATCTTCTTCAGATCGCGGTGCTGCTTTGTTCAAAAGGTTCGGATTTCAATTTTGTTAGTGCTGATTTTTGTTAGTTAGTTTCGATTTTGGAATTCTGTTAGTTCGAATCACCGCTCCTCTGTTAGTTAGTTTTGACAGTTCGTCGCTCCTCTGACTCTGTTAGTTTTGATTTCAATTTTTCTTAGTTCTCCTGTGTCAGTTTTGATTTCTCGATTCTGTTGAGTTTTACCTATCCTAAGAGTTAACTTGTATGGCAGTACCCGTTATTTTTGTGGAATTGTACTTTTTGCTTATGTTGTTCAGTTAGCATGAAATTTAAAGCTTAATTTGTTAGTGTTGAGTTTGGAGCGTTGATTTGGAGTTTGAAATTTTGATTTGGTACTTTTTTTGTTCAGTTAGTGCTGATTTTTGTTTAGAGTATTTGTGTTGCAGATAAAGTTGTTTGATTTTATGTCTATATAAAGTGTTTGAGTTTTTTTATTGCACATAAGGTGTTTGATTTTATGTCTACATAAAATGTTTGAGATTTTTTTGTTCCATATATGGTGTTTGAGTTTTTTTGTTGCACTTTGTATTTATTACAACTTAATTTTTTGCTTACTAATATTATTTATTTATTTAATTTGTATATTATATTTTTATATCGGCCCCCGTTGTTCATTAAATCGATTGATTCCAAAACGTGATAACAGTTGAAAACTGAAGAATCGTAGTGTTGTATAATGGGAAAGAAAGCGAAAACCTCAAGGAAGGGTAAGAAAGCTTGGAGGGCTAACATAAGCACGGAAGACATTGAAAATTTCTTTGAGAAATCAACAAAAGACGCCCTTTCTGGTGGCTCCCTTCAGGCTGTTTCCAGTGATTCCCTCTTTTTCGAAGACAAATCCAAAGGTACTTTCATTTTTATTATGCTTTATTTTAAAAAAGAAAATTTAAATTTTTTGTTACGTTCTATTTTTATTTTTTTTAATAGCTGACTATGAGTTAGGTGAATGTGGGAGTGTAAATTATGCAACAAAAGTTGGAAAATTATCAATATAATTATTTTGTGTCTTTTAATTAATTACACAAGCTTGTATATGATAAGTGTTTTTAATTTTAGGGGTTGTATTGGATTGGGATTTTAAGAGAGAAAAAAGGGTTTATTATTTTAGTTTATGTGGTTGATGCTGAGTTATCCATAAAGCACTGACATGAATAAATATGGACACTATGATTAACACTAATATGTGAATATAGTCAATAATTTAATAATTTGAGAAAATAAAAGTGATTGAATTTAACCATGCGTCTCATTGTTGGATACTTAGCGATGTCAACCAAGTACAGGGGGTCTTCCCCGCTCAGGACCATCACAGTTTCTCTCCTCTCGAGAATTCATACATCCCTTATCAGTATATGGACAGCTATCTCTCGAGCACAGGTTTAGGTTCGGCTTCAACGGAAAAAGAAAAACGGAGCACCTAACAACGTATCTTCACAGAACAAGAACTACAAGATCACCCCTTTTATTCTGGGGTGATGGAAGGATCGTCCCAATCGAGCCTTTTTCATTTTGCACTTTTCCCGGGGGTTGTTAGTGATCTCGGTTCAGTGACTCCTTTCTTTCATGATGAACTATTGGCACCAGTCCTACATTTTGTCGCTATGGACTGAGGAGAAAGGCTGTTCCCACCACTCAACATGTCCCCCATCCCCGTTCCACACCATAGGGACATTTTCTCCTCCATCCCTTTCCCCATAGATCCCTATAGGGACCTCATCAACTTAGCAAAATTATAAAGTTTTATATTATATGTAGGATGAATTTCATTTTACTTAAGATTTATTGGGAATAATGGTAATAAATGTAATAAGATGTGTTATTTTGTTTCAAATTATGTTGGTTTTAAATTTTATTGAAAAGATGACAAAAAGATCATATTTTTAACACATTTGTATATATTTGTAAAAGGATATTGCAATGTTGTCAAGATTGAGGTCTTGATTAAGTTTGGGAGGGGGGAAAAGTAAGATTGCAACTAAGATCGAAAGGGGACCGTGAGTGGAGGGGCTAATGATCCCCGTCTCTATCGCCAAACTTCCTTCACGGAATTTTCCCCCTCGGGGAAATGTACCCATCCGCGGGTCCCCATATGGGACAGTATTGTAGTGATTGCTACTTACGGGTGCAAATTTACATCCCATACTAGATACACCTTCAATCTTAAGTGTTAGTGTCACACATCAAATTTTAATTATCTGTGTTTCTAGTTTCTACTTGAATTGTTGGTTGGAAAATACTGTATTGCCAGAATAAGTTTAACCAAAATTTGCATTCTTATTGATCCTTGGTTGTGAATTTATGTGAAATTTGATGTGGCTAGATCTTGCGGTAAAGAAGAAGATTGAAAAGCACAGAGAAAAAGTGCTCCGGGTTGATAGCATACTACAGAAAAACCAGTTTGTTATTCCAGTGCCATCTTCTACTCTGAAGAAGAGCTCTAAAAACCGGAAAGTGGTTTCTAAAAGTTTAGCCACCAATCAAGATAGTCATAAGGTCAGTAAGATGTTCTTTAATGCAGCAAGGCTGAATAATATGCTCGGTTGCAATCATATTTGACCTCATTTAAAATTTGTTTTATTGACATTTTTGTCTGTAATAATCTATATCAGGATGATTCCATTTTAGATTCTGGAATGTTTGATATGTGGGCTGATAAAGGTACTTATATTAATTCTAAAGTATGTAGTATACATTTTTGTTATATTAAAGTAATGTGATGTTAACCTTAGGATTCTTTTATATTGTCTTGCAGATGAGTACAACAAGAAGGGGAAAAAGGTACACATTATAGATTCTATTTAGTGTTTCTTATTCAATTTAGTCGCTGCACTTGATAGTGTTTCGGTTGATAATATGATTGCGGTCTGCTTGACAGGTGTCAAAGCCTTCTCTTATTCCAGCCGTAGAGGTTGATCCTCCAGGATGCTCATTTAATCCCTCACATGAAAGTCATCAGGTAGATTTATGATGAAATTATGCGTTGCTTTGCTGTTAGGATATTTGTCTTAGTACAATTTATGGTGGAAATTTTTAAGAACTTTATTGTTTAACCAGGACACGTTGGCTTCTGCTGTTGCGGAAGAAATGCAAAAAATATACAAAAACGAATTGGGTCCTGAACCAGTGCCTTTAACTGTTCCTGGAGAAGCTATTTCTGAAGAAGATGTAAGTCGCATTATTTTTATATATGCAATATGTAATTATGCAAAATTTCCTTCATTTATGGAACTTGAGTTTCTATCCCTGCTTATTCAGTAACCTTGTTTTTTTGGCAGATGTATTTTCTTGACGTGGATGATGGGAGTGACGACGATGAAAATAATGTTGAAAATGAGGGTGAAAATGGAGATGCTGCATCCGAGAAAATGTAAGCTAATATAAGCTTAGTGAGCCTCACTCTGTTTAAATACTGTTTCTTAGTAACACAGTCCATTTTGTTCTTTATTCCTTTCTTCTCAAGACTGTGTATAATTTGAACATGCAAATGCATGTTGATCGCCACTTATGGTCCTTCCCAACATTTAATTCACAGGTTCTCCCGCTAATGTAAAATTTAATTTCTTAGATTTATAATTTTTTATTTCTTTATGGAGACCACAAGGCTAATATTATTTGTTTCGGAAGAAGTATTTAATTGTCTTATTTCATTTTAATTTCTTGCTTAACATCCTTTTGAACACTCGAAAATAGACTCATAATAAGTGTAAATAATGTTATTATATGTAGCAAATATTATTACCTACTCATCTGGTGTATTTGTATTGTTTGAATTACTATTGGTCAGGCCCATTAGAGCCAAGAAAGTGACTAGAGTTGAGTTGAATAAGAGAATTCGACGCAAAGAACAATTGAGAAAAGAAGCTGAAGCATTGAAGTTAAAAAAATTATCAAAAGAAATTGATTGGTAATACCACGATTCTCTCATTCTCCCTCCCTCCCTCATCTCTCTCTCTCTTAAAAAAAGATGTTTAAGAATCTATGGTTTTTCTTGGTGCAGCATCCCAAAACTTATTAAGGAAATTAAGAATGAAGATGAGGAAAAAAAGAAAAGACATATTAGGCGACAGGTTGCGAAACAAGATAGGTTGAAGGCATGTCCACCTCGCTTAGGAAAGCACAAGTAAGCAATCTTTTGTACTTTATCAAATTTTTGTGCGTGTTTAGTGTAGTTTGATGTACTTAATAACTAGTTATTACACCTTTTCTTAATCAAAACTTATTAATTATAATTTATAATTCTTAATAAAGTCCATATATACTGATTTCATTATTGTTACAGGTTTGAGCCTGCTCCAGTTCAAGTTTTATTAAGTGAAGAGATAACTGGTTCGATCCGAAAGCTTAAGGTAGGGTTTTATATTAGATTTTGGTTATTTTGCTAACTTAGTTTATGTGATGAACATGCAAGTAAGTTATCCTAATTTTTATTGGTGTACATAATTAGGGCTGTTGCACCCTTGTAAAGGATCGGTATAAAAGCCTAGAGAAGAGAGGATTGATTGTTCCAAAACCCAGGAGGTTAGTCTAAACTTCTATTATTATTATTTGGCAGAGGGTAGGTTCCTATTTTGTTTAAAACCAAATAATAGATTATATATGAACTTGATTTTGTAAAAGTTAATTTGGTTGAAGTTGAGTTTGAAGTGAAATGATTTGTTTAAATGTTTATACTCTGAAATTATGATGTAAATCTAAGTTTAATGCAAAAGCCACTTTCTGTCAAATATTTGAAAGGAAAAATCAATTTTCATATCCTACCGGAAAACCAAACACTACCGATTTTCAAGCAGCATTAACCAACTCATTTCCTTCCATATTGTATGTTTTCTTGGACCTTTTTTTTGTTGTTGAAATCTTATAGCACTGATTGTATTATGATTATGCATTTGTACAGGAATTAGAGTCCTTTCGATGTTGGCTCCTAACTTAAGATGCTCCACATTCAAGGTTTGATATGTGGCAAGAAGAAATGTGATGGATGCTCCACATTCAAGGTTTGATATGTGGCAAGAAGAAATGTGATGGATGGAAGATTGAAACAGCTTTTTTAAATGAAATTTTGGTTTTTGTCTAAATTTTATTGAATTTTCAGTTGTAAGAATATTGATATCTTATGTATTTTTATTTGATATTTTGCTTGCAATTTTATTGGAAAGCAAAATGGTTATACATCTTATATTATGACTCACTCATTTCTGCATTGTTATATTCACTACCTCGCCAGCTTCACAAAATTGTGGAAAAGTGAGGAAGTTAGTGTAATGTTCTGAAAGATACATGTATGGAAGATGCTCTCCCAAAAATCTCGGTGTTTTCTCGAATTCCAAAATCCAAGTACTTTAAAACTTTAATGTCGTAGTGAAAAATGAGATTAAAGAATGTTATTAGAAGCTCTATTTTAATATGATTTATTTTGCACATTGTGAGTAAACATTAAAGGTAGATGAATAAGCTAACAAAGATTAAACGTTCTTTTTTATGAAATGAATAAGTATATTTGAAAAAGCTAAAGAAAATCATAATAAATTATTGGAAGCATGTGGCATATCTCAAATATGAAAATAATTGATGGGCGAATGACAATTTATAAAAGGGTAAATATTACGTATAGTCTCTTAATTTAATTTTAATTAATATTTTAATTTTTTATTATTTTTTTTATTGTCTTTTATTTTAATTTTAAGTGACAATTTAATTTTTTATGTTTTAAAATATCAACAATATTATCTTTTTTTTTTACAAAAATTTCAATTTTCATCAAAATTTTTAAACAAAATCTATAAAATTAATTATATTTTTAATTATAAAATAAATTTCATTAAATCTATAACTCAAATCTTCAAATAAACTCATATTTGTCATTCTTTATTTGATGTTATTAGAGATGAAAATATCGAGGATGATAATTAATTTTATGGGGTTGTTTGAAATTTTTGACGAATTTTTTGAATTTTTGCAAAAAATAAGAATAACATTGTTGATATTTTAGAATATAAAATATCAAATTGTCACTTAAAATTAAAATAAATGACCAAATCGGAGAAAAAAAAAGATAAAAGACTAAAACGTTAACTGAAATTAAGTTAAGGGACTATCGATGGTATTTACCGTAAATAAAAACATATTTATCACCGATGACACTGAATAGGACTACTAAGTCTTGTTTGTATTAATGTGTACCATATCGATATCTGTCCCATAGCATTATTTTTTTAGCACAACATCATTCTTTTTATTATTAAAAAGTCGTAAATAAATAATCGAATGTTTTGGCACATTATCACCTTGCTATTGAATATGATTTTTATAGAAAAATATCGTAATTAGGACATTTGTTTGGATGTTTAGGTTGCAACTTAATTTTTTTTCTCTTTCTAAAAATATGTTTAATGGAGATTAAATTACGATCGTTCTTTAGAAATTCAACATTTAACTAACGAGTCACACATATCAAATATTGAATTTATCTTTTGTAAAAAGTGACTTTTGAAAGACGTGATTTGTCAAAAAAAGTTTAACCTTTTGAGTTGGATAAAACTATATGGGCATCTTCTTTCTTCAAGAATCTAAATGTTAGTGTATTTCTAAAGTTGAATTCGTATTCATAATTTTTTTTATATAAGAAGTTTATAATCATTAATTAAAACAGACTAGACTTTAACCATTTAATTTAAATATTATTGGGTTGGTTTTCAATCTTTTTAACATCACTTTTTTCAATTAAAAACAGTTTTAATAGAAACATTATATCAAACACTAAATATGAACATACATTCAAACAAGAATTCAAATAGCAGTTCACAAATTATTAAGAAATGAGAATAGTTCCTTCGTCTAAACCCATCTTCATTTGTTACTTTGACACTTAAATTTTCGTCTTATATTATATGCATGCTGAATTTTTTAGATTTCCAATAGCTATTCCGTTCTACATATAGGAATTTTACAACAAATAACAATCTACAACAACCTAGAAGCAAAAGTTCCTCAACTATCATACATTCATATGTGACTAGAAAACTCTCTCTTTATCTACTTAGAATCTCTAGATACAAGAGCCAAAAAAAAAAAAAATTACAAATTTATGAGCTAGTACTAAAAAGCTTATAAATGTTGTTGGAGATAGCGATCACACTTGTTACTACAGCTACTACAACCATAGCCAGTGCTATAATTTTGTCCCTTCTTGTTGATATACCATGAATATCCCAGTTATTTTTGGGCAAAAGAAATAAAATTAGATAAAGCATGGTTAATGGTTTATTTATGAGTAAAATCACAAATCAATTTTTGAGAAAAAAAAAAAATAAGATCTATTTAATTCATAAGAAATAGAAACACCCATTTAGTCCTCAAATATTTTTTTTGGTCTCAAGTCCTCAATTTTTTTTAATAATCAATTAAACTAATCATGATAAAAACTAAAATGTGTCAAAACATTCTTCAAAACTAAAGCACTATTTTGGTGGGCAATTAATATTTTTTTCATGTCACATACACCAAATAAATCGAGTTTTTTATGTATATATCTCCTTTTTAATTCATTATTCTCTAAATGTCATACAATGAAAAAAAATTTCTAAAATGCCACACTTTTTACATTCAACAGGAAGTCTTTTCCTGGGGAAGCGACCTCCTAAAGAGGAAGTCTCTCTCTGGGGAAGCGACCTCCTACTACAAATTTGATTTTTTTTTTTTTTTTTTT
>JBBPBS010000738.1:3735036-3754711 GCA_037974835.1 Cicer judaicum | reverse complement strand
AAAAAAAAAAAAAAACTAAATTTGTAGTAGGAGGTTGCTTCTCCAGGGAAAGACTTCCTCTTTAGGAGATCGCTTCCCCAAAAAGAGAGTTCCTATTGAATGTAAAAAATGTGGCATTTTGAGATTTTTTTTTCATTGTATGGCATTTAAGAAATAATGAATTAAAAAAGGGATATATACATTAAAAAAAAAACTCAAATAAATCTATATATATATATATATATATATTATTATTTAAATAACTTGGACTTTATGTCTTCTTTAATTAAATTATTGATTTTGCAATAATACTTTATTTGAGTGGAATATATATAATAATTCATGTAAGTGAAGGTAATCACAGTAACTCATTTAATATATTGGGAACTATAAAAAGTAATTTAATATGTCGTTTCGCCGGAATGCATAAACCTCGTTAAAAAATCAACCGTTATTTCAGCCAGTAAAGCAACCACCAAGATCAAAACGAACGCCGGAATCACACCGAGAACCTTCAAAGTCGCCGGAAGAAGAAGACGAAGCTTCTTCAGCAATCTTGCACTCTCAATTCAACTTCCACACACTCTCATAGTTCTTCTTCTTGTTCGTGACAGTCACTTTATATTTAACTTCAATGGAAAAATTCCCTAACTAAAAATGCAATCTGAACGAAAACGAAAGCTCACAGGAAGAAACCCACTCTCCGATTGCACCAACACTTCTTCTTATTCTTCCTCTGTTCCTCTTAAATCCGCCAAGCCCTATCGTTCTTCTTCTGCGTCAAAAAAACCTCACACCGAATTCACGTCAACTACCGGGAATCTCGATGGTGCATCAAACCCTAACTCTCCTCCATCTACCTTTCTTTCAACTCCTTTGACTAAAACATTGTCTCGTCGCGGTACGTTGAATTATTAACCGTTTCAATTGTTCAAAGTGTTTTTCAGTTTTAATTCTCAATTTTATTGTGGTCCTTATTTTGCAAATTAGGGTTAATTTTAGTTTCTCTGTAAAATGCGTATGTGTTTCGTAGAGGAATAGATTATGATTTATGGGTTAAAAATGCTATAGATAAGGGTTGTGTTTGGATTGATTATGAGCAACTTATTTGGGTTTATGAGTTTATCAATTGGCATACACACTTGATAAGGCGGTTAGGAGAGTTTATGGAAATGAAGTATGACATATTCATAAACTGTTTCTTAGCTAATTTTGTTAATCTTTCCATTAGAGATTATGGAAGTAGTTTGTGGTTTTTATGAAAATTGTTTGACCATATGTTCTCTTTCACTATAGAAATAGCTTATACATAAGCTTTTATACGATGAGTGCTTAACTAAGCTGTTAATCTAAATGGGTCCAATGTTTGAGGTAGCTGTTTGTTCTTGATATTGTGGAGATTCACAATCAAATACAATGTAGCCATGCAACTGATTTAGCTTTATTCGCTAGCACATTGTGGTCGTGTTGATGGGCACACATTTGTTGGGATATCCTGACTATAGTTTACTAGATATGATTATCGGTATTAATTTCTTATTTTTCATACTGTATTAACCATGTCAAATTTTTTGCTTTTTGTTCTTTTACTTCAGGGACTGTTGATCTTGAAGCTTCTGAGCCTATTTCTATAGTATACAGCCGAAGAACCTCTTCAAATAAAAGAAAGGATATAGGGAAGGAAGTGGTCGTTCCAGCCCATAACACACCTATTAGAAGAAAGGATATTGCGAAGGAAGTGGTCGTTTCTGCTAGTAGCACGTCCATTAGAAGGAAGGATAAAGAAAAGGATGTGGTCAATCTTGTGAGTAGCACACCCGTTAGATGGAAGGATAAAGGGAAGGAAGTGGTCATTCCTGCAAGTAGCACACCCGTTAGATGGAAGGGTAAAGGGAAGGAAGTGGTCATTCCTGCAAGTAGCACACCCGTTAGATGGAAGGATAAAGGGAGGGAAGTGGTAATTCCTGCAAGTAGCACACCTATTCAAGGGAAGGAAGTGGACATTCCTTCAAGTAGCACAACCATTTTGAAGGTCTCTAATACTAGGTAATCACCCCTTTCTTTAACATAGTGATAGATAGTGTTAATATGCAAGTGGTATTAAGTTTAAGGACCAATAGTTAGAGGAAAATAGGAATGGACTGTTTAAATTCAGGGAATGGGGGTGTAAAAAGAAAGTTGCTAACCTTATGGTGGATCTGATAAGATAAAATTTCAATTCTTGCAAGGAATTCTCTAACATATTCTGATGGTTGTTGTGTGCTGTGAGAACTGGCTGTATTAGGCGTGGTGTGGTGAGTGGAACTTGATTGAACACTGAAGTCTTTATGCTATTAGACATGTCTTCCATTCATTAAGTATGGTTGTCAAACTCTTGAGATAACTTGTAGAATTGTACAAGTACTCTCTAGGTATTAAAATATTATTATTTATTAAAACCCTAAAATGCGAAAGCAGAATGATTAGTCTCCGTAGTACACAAATCACTAATCGTACAGATGTTGCACCCAACTCCATAGATGCAAAATTGTTTCTGGACTGGTCTTGATGTTGAATATTAACAATCGGATATTGTACATAAGTGGACCGTCATAAATATTTGAGTGACTTGGTCAAACCCATGTGAAATGGATGTTACTAAATGAGTGGGAAGTGGGATAAAACCAACCCACTAAGTGATAATGCTAGGGGAAGAGAGGAGGGGCGGTTATAGACCGAGGTCTATAAATACCAAACAATCTAGGACCCGAGTCTCGGTCACGGCACATCGCCGGCAAGGCTCATCTAGATCAAATGCCATTATATTACTTAAACAATTTGAGGTCTTATGGTCGTTTCAGATCGTCGGCAAGCCCTCAAAAGTTCTGTAAGAACAATAGGAAATAATGTTTTGATACTATGATAGATATTTTGAACATTATTGTGTATTAAGTAAACTTTTATGAGTTTAAGATTTCATTTCAGGCAGCCTCTTGGGTTTCAAAACCTTGCAATGAAGTCATGTGAAGCTTTCATGAATAAATTACTAAATCCGAATTTATCCCTTTTTGTTTCACCTCTGCTTTATCATGTCTTTACATTCATGCCCTTAATATTATTGTTACCCTCATTCTTTTGCATGTTCCTTTTTCATCATAATACAGTGAGAAAAGTGGTGGGGTAGAAGGTGCAAATCTACCCAAGGTCAAGGCAATGACAGTCCCTTGTAGAAAGGTATATAACTTTACTGTTAAGTTTCTGCATGTTCCTTTTTCACCTGTCTTTACTCATTAGTGTAGTGAAGTCTCTGAAATGTTTATTAGGTGGAAGCAAAGTGTTTCATTTCCTGGCAGTTTTTACCTTCAAACACACCTTTTTCCCCATGTGCATAATTCTTGTCACACTAGGTATTTTGCAATTATTTGACGCTTCTTTGCTGAATTTTCAGAAGCACCGTGCCAAGTCATCTAAACAAGACGTGTTCAAAGATCCCATCTTGCAAGATTATATTGAGAAACAAAATGCTTACTTTAAAATGATTGATGAATTTGAACTATCAGAGGAGGAGGTTGAAACAGTTAGTGAGTGATAACTAGAAAGTGGTAAAGTGATTGATGAATTTGAACTTGCAAAAGAAGGAGACTATATCTATTGATAACTGGAAATGTGATGAAGATGTAATGTAATGTAAGTATAAATAGCAGCTTGAAGCTTCTTTGTCATGGTAGGTTGTATAGTTATGATATGATAGTTTTTTTTCACAATGAATTACTACCTCAGTGCCACATCTCTGACCAAATAAGTAAATACAAGTTTTTAATAGTATTTGTAGGAGGCCAAGGGAAATTCGAAGTTTAAATTGTTTAACACTTACACGTCAATAGTCCTCATGGAATCCTCCTCTCTTATTTCAGTTGTAAATTACTAGTTGAATGTTATTCTTTCAATTCATAAATTCATGTTTTTGAATACGTTGCTTTGTTAGACTCACGTGGAGGCGAATACAAAGAGATACAAAAGTTCTGTATCATGGCCTAATAGACTTAACAGATAAATTTCGAAACTGACATATATGATCAAGGTTATCAAGATTGTGAGGTAACTTTAGAATGCTATATTTGCTAGAGCTAGAAAAGGATAAGGATGGAGTGCAGTTTGATACTTTTAAATGTCTCAACGAGGCTATATATGTAGTGCTAATAATGGATAATAACATAATGGATAATAACATAAAAGGTCCAAAGACTAAAAGCCCAAATAAATAATAATTAAAATAAAAATCCAACTAATATAAAATTTTATATCTAGCTTAAATATCTAAATTATCTATTTAACTCTAATTGTATGCCCTATCAAAGTAACAATATTCTCTTGGCTTCAATGATCCTATCATATCACATCATCAAGTGTAATTTTATCCTTAATGAGAATGACACAACATTAAAATTAAGCATCAAACTAGAATGTGGTGTAAAATCCTAAAACTTATAAAATTTCATCATGGTGATGTTTTTTATGTCCGCTGTTCATACTTGTGTTTATTCATAAAATAACCGATGCCTTAATTTTTCCATGCTCAAATATATAAATCATCTTTTTACTCCATCTAATCCTGCCTCAATTAACATTTTCATCTTTATACCACCTCATAGTCTATTTCTCCTCAAGTTATTAGTTACCACTGGAGTGAAAATGTGAAATCATGATTTTGTAGCTTCAATTTGTTTTTGGCAAACAATTTATCTTTTCAATGCAATTGCAAAGACTAATAATTTTTAATGGATTTTTTTCCCATAAACTCTAATTTGTGATGAAACCATCTTTAAAATAGTTTAAGAATTCAAATATCTACTAGTTATGTTGCATCAGATTAGTGCTTGAAAAAATATTTAGGGTGTGCATGCATTAGTGAGAAGAATGACGAGATCGGTGATTTTGATGAAGGCCCAATGGCATGGTTCAAGCTATTAATGTTGTGGTATTAGTTGCATCAAATAAAGGGCAAATATCCCAATTAGTCCTTGAATATTAAGTGATAGAAACCAGAATTTTATTGGTTAGAATTGATGAGCTCTGAAGCTCTTACAATGCTGGAAATATGAAAATGCAGAAAAAGAATCAAACTAGAGTTCTAAGAACTCCTAAATCAGAGCAGAATTGCTCCTAACCAGAGAAAGAATTCTCCTAATTGTTTCTTAGAATATTTTCTGAATATCTTCCCCTCTTCCTATTCTCTCATTCTTATAACATTAAATAATTAACATTATTAATTAGTTTTTATTCCTTTCATTCATCCTTCTTCAAACTGTCTTTCCCACTTCCCCTCTTTAATGAAATATCAGTAGGATAAGAGACATTATTACTAGCTTTTATTCCATCCATCAATAGCTTTTATTCCCTCCATCAATCATTCTATAAACTAAATGTGTGTGAAGTGTGTGACTTGGTTGAATGGGCCCCATTCTTTGGGTCTCACTCCTCTTACTTTCTAGTGTTCTATCATTGCCATCTGCTTCAAAATGAGCCTTGTCCTCAAGGCTAACATTAATGCATTGATTTTGTAACAGACTTCCAGATTCTTAACTGATGGTTTTCTTATTCTCTTCCCATCTTATGATTTTTTTTGGCTTTAATATATTCGTGGTAACAACATTAAGTTCTTTTTCCTGATAAATTCTACAATTCTCCGGATATTGACGCTGCAGCTTCACAGTTTTCCTCTTCCAGTCCAAGCAAATTGCCATTTCTTCCCAATCAAATAACACCTTGCCTAACTTATGCAGCCAAGCCACTCCCAAGATCATGTCCTCACCTTGTAATTCCACTATGTAAGCTTCAACAGTGGTCTGGAACCTTCTAATTTGAATGTCAAACTTCCCACACTTCTCTGTTATGACCACACGAGAACCGTTTCCAAATTCTATTGGAAGCTGCAGAACTGCAGCCATTTGAGGAGTCACAAAATTGTGAGTAGCACTAGTGTCCACCATTATCATGACCGGTATGCCCTTCACGATACCTTCCAAACGTAGGGGAAATCGTCACTTCATCATCTCCCAGAATTATCAAACGCAACTGTTTTTTAGCACTCTGATGAAGAGGCTGGAACCTTTCCTCACATCGAAAACAAAGGCCTCACGCCTTACGATCCATTAATTCAGAATATGGAAGATGCTTAGTTCCCCGATTGCGATTTTTGTGGTTCCCCCGTCGCTCTTCATTGCCATTTGTTGTGTTTGGTACTGATTAAGGTCGCCTCCTAGCATGTTTAATTCCGGGTTAGGATTTGACCCCGTTAGAGTATTTTTGGATTGAGTTCCTCCAGGACTTTCCCTTGTTTGGGCCTGGAAAAAAACCCAGTCCAGACCCATTTCTATTAGTAAGCCCATTACTTCCTTCTTTTCCCCCTTTCCACCTCCACTTCCTCTGTAATTCAACACGCCCCCCACCTCCACTTCCTCTGTAATTCAACACGCCCCGTAACTCTGTTTCAACATCACGAGCCAATTTCATCGCCTCCACACGTGTCTTAGGGTTGAAGGTCCTTACTCACAAACGTACCTCTAGTTGGAGGCCACCCAAAAAATACCCAAGGTATTGTTCTTCGGGGAGACGCTTAACTTGGGAAGAGAAATATTCGAAATCTAAAATGTACTCTTCCACATCTCCAGTTTGTTGAAGATCTTTCAATTCTTCGAATGGATTATCGCTCTTTCTTCCTCCATATCTCTCAATCAGCGCTTCCTTCAACTTCAACCATGTGAGATCATCCTCCATTTCACATAGAAGATTAAACCAATGAATGGTTGCTCCCTCCATGCTAATTTTCGCCAAACGAACCTTCACTTTTTCAAATATTCCTTGTACCTTAAAATATGTCTCTGCTCGCGTGATCCACCCCACTGGATCGTCACCATCGAATAACGGCAACTCCACCTTCTTCACTGCCATCTTGTATTCCGTAATTGACTCATCGGTCTCGATTATCTGGGACGTCCCATGTGTAGGCCGATTCAACAGTTTTGCAAACTCTGTCAAAATGGTATGACGAAATTCATCCAAGGTTTGACGCATTGAACCTTCCATCTCAGCCATTCTTATCTCCAAAGCCTCAACCTTGTTAGACATTTTCGGTGGCATTCGGTTTTCGCTAGCTTCTATCTCTACCGGCAGGTCGGACCAATGATAGAAACCAGAATTTTATTGGCTAGAATTGATGAGCTCTGAAGCTCTTACAATGTTGGAAATATGAATGCAGAAAAAGAACCAAATCAGAGTTCTAAGAACTCCTAAACCAGAGCAGAATTGCTCCTAACCAAAGAAAGAATTCCCCTAATTGTTTCTTAGAATATTTTCTGAATATCTTCCCCTCTTCCTATTCTCTCATTCTTATAACATTAAATAATTAATATTATTATTTAGTTTTTATTCCTTTCATTCATCCTTCTTGAAACTGCATGCCTTTTCCACTTCCCCTCTTTAATGAAATATCAGTAGGATAAGAGACATTATTACTAGCTTTTATTCCATCTATCAATAGCTTTTATTCCCTCCATCAATCATTCTAGAAACTGAATGTGTGTGAAATGTGTGACTTGGTTGAGTGGGCCCCATTCTTTGGGTCTCATTCCTCTTACTTTGTAGTGTTCTACCCGTAAGGATATATTAACTTAGTTTTCCACATTATTGATACTCCAAAATGATAAAAGAAATTGCAAAGTTTTGGTCAATTTTTTTGCTTTGTTGATGTTTATAAAGACTAGAATGACATTAAATTAATAATAATGTTAGAGATACATTTATTAACATATCCAAACATAGACACAATTTTAATCAATATTTTTCAATTTAGTGAACCATTTGAAACAAAACACCAATATTTTTTATGAATGGTAAGTACAAGAAATAGAAGATTGAATAAAATTGAAGATTTAATCAATCAAATTCTAGCTGACAGTATATAAGAAAGTGAATGATTGTTATTTGTAAGTGGGACAAAGCATCAAATAGGATTCTTGCATTTCTAACCAAACTTCCCTCCGAACAACAAATTTTTTCTTTTGAAATATTGAGGGACTAATTGATATAACCCTATAATTTTAAAGACTAACTTGGAATATTTATTCTAAAATAAATAAAACATTAGAGTAAATGGAAGCAGCATATCTGCAGGAGCTGTGGTTGGAATCGTAGCTGCAGTAGCAATTGTTATCATCTTATTGTTTGGTATACATAGGTGGAAAGGCTGCTTAGGAGAAAAAATCTCTTTAAAATCAGGTAATCAAAAAGAATAAAGTTTGGATTTTTCATGTGCTTAAAGTAAATTTATGTAAGTGTTTTTATTAAGAGCTTATATGATATGTCCTGTCAGTGAAAAGTTCTTGTATGACAGTCAATCACAACTTGTCAATACATCAAACAACTGCAAACCCACCTTTTTAAATTTTTATTTAAAAAATGTATGATATGACATGGCAAATGGAAGAGTATAAAATAACTTTAATCTCTTTAGTTAATGTGTTATGTTATTGTAGGCTTATGATGTGGAAGTTTTTTCTAGTATAAGGTATATCTGATATTTATTTTGAAATATGTGTATTAGAAAGTATGTTGCTAATTCCTTAGTATAACAAATTATATCTTAGTTGTCACATATTTATTACAATTTTAAGTATTGTTTAGTGAAAAATCATTTTCAACTTTTAATAACTATATATAGCATTCTTCAAAATGCAGGGATGTTTATCAGATGGAACTTTGATAGCAGTGAAACAACTTTCGGCTAAATTAAAGCAAGGGAATCGTGAATTTTTAAATGAAATCGGCATGATTTCGGCTTTGCAGCACCCGCATCTTGTTAAATTCTATGGATGTTGTGTAGAGGGAGATCAATTAATTTTAACATATGAATATCTGGAAAATAATAGTCTTGCTCGTGCTTTATTATAATATCTGGAAAATAATATCGGTGATTTTTTCTATATAGTCAAACTGTTTAAAGTTTTTTTACATTATCAATCAATTGTTACCATTGAATTATTAAAAATAATTGCCTTTAATCATATCTAAAAGATGATTTATGATTGGTTGATAATATAAAAAAATTTACATCGACAATGCATCGATGTTAATTTCTTTTAATTTATGTCCATGACTATATATATAATAACTTTTTTTTATTTATTTCTATCTCCTTCACAAATAAAGGGCCTGAAGAGCACCAAATAAAATTGGATTGGTCAACAAGATACAAGATTTGTGTTGGTATTGCTAGAGGTTTAGCATATCTCCATGAAGAATCAAGGTTGAATGTTGTTCATTGGGACATTAAAGCAATTAATGTGTTGCATGATAAAGATCTTAATTCAAAGATATCTGATTTTGGTTTGGCCAAACTCGACGAAGAGGAGAACACTCATATTAGCACTTGAATAGCTGGAACATAATAAGTTCATATATTTATTATATATATATATATATATATATATATATTTAAAACAGACAGACTCCGTTGCCACCTCATATTTTCTTCCACATATGCAAATATTTGCCACATCAGCTAAAAAACTGACGTGTACATCTTCAAAAAGTTTACTCAGTTTTTAACTTTTTCACAAATTCTATATCATCAACTATCTTTTACTATGTCCTATTTAAATATTATTTCATAATGTCTACTCAAAATTTTCTAAATTAATTTCATATTATTATTTCATAATGTCACATTATTATTTCATAACGTTTGTCCAACATCTTTTACATTAATTCTATATTATTTTAAAAAATTAATGTTAAGTTTTATGTCAATAATATATATATTCAATCTATTATATATATTTAAAACAGACTCCGCTGCCACCTCACATTTTCTTCCACATATGCAAATATTTGTCACATCAACTAAAAAGCTGACGTGTACATCTTGAGAGAGTTTACTCACATTTTAGTTTTTTCACAAATTCTATATCATTCACTATCTTATACTATCTCCTATTTAAATATTATTTCATAACGTCTATTCAAAATTTTCTAAATTAATTTCATATTATTATTTCATAATGTCACATTTTTATTTTATAACGTTTGCCCAGTATCTTTTACATTAATTCTACATTATTTTAAAAAAATAATATGAAGTTTTATGTCAATAATATATATATTCAATCTATTATATATATTTAAAACAAACTCCGCTGCCACCTCATATTTTCTTCCACATATGCAAATATTTGCCACATCAGCTAAAAAGCTGACGGGTACATCTTCAGAGAGTTTACTCACTTTTTAGCTTTTTTATAAATTCTATATCATCAACTATCTTATACTATCTCCTATTTAAATATTATTTCATAACGTCTACTCAAAATTTTCTAAATTAATTTCATATTATTATTTCATAATGTCACATTATTATTTCATAACGTTTGTCCAACATCTTTTACATTAATTCTACATTATTTTAAAAAATTAATATGAAGTTTTATGTCAATAATATATATATATATATATATATATATATATTCAATTTTATCAATCTAATTTATAAAAGAGAAGTACCCAACAATAATACATATTTAGCTTTATATCAATAATATATATTCAATTTTATCAATCTAATTTATAGAAGAGAAGTACCCAACAATAATATATATTTAGCTTTATATGAGTGTTATTATTGTGTCTTCGAGAGAAAATTGTTTTGATGTATATTATTCTATTTCTTCAAACAATCTCTACGATTAGTGGCTTGCAACCCAATTATTTTCAAAGAAGCAGATATAGTTGAAAAATTCTTATTATATATTATTATTATTATTATTATCATTATTATTATTATTTAGCATTTAATATTATGTATAACTATTAATGTGTTATGAGTTACAAATTAAAGTACAATCAATATATAATTTTTTTACATGCAAAACTAAAATAGAGTAATCAACTATTATTATTTGTTTTAATTGATCTCATCTACGACATGAAAATATATTGACTAAAGATAAAGAAGATTGTCTATATTATATTTTTCTAAAATTATTTTGAAAGTAAATTCATATTTGACAACACAATAAAAGAGTATGACTAATTTGATTTTTCAATAGATAATTACATATATTAATATTTATTAAAATACTTTTAATATTTTTAACACTAAATATAATTTATGAATTTTGTTTGTAGGATGATAATCACTATGGATCTTTAATACTAAATATATAAATTAATTACAATTACGTTCTACAAAATATTTTACATATTATCAAATGTGTGTTTGTCAACTCATATATAATAACTACTCAAATAAACTCACTTGAAAAAATACTATACAAACAAAATAAATAAATTGTATTATTTTAAAATTTTATTCACAATACTGCTAATATGTTAAAGTCTATACATATTATATTATTTTTGAAATTTTTAAATCTTATTCACAATACTATTAATATGTTAACATTTATATATCCCGTGCAACGCGCGGGTTATATTCTAGTTTTAATTTATTTTAGAGCGTTTTCTTTCAAAAAAATAATGATTTTTTTTATATGAATGGCATTATTCAATTAATTAAAAAGAAACAAAACTATAGCTAGGTATAATACAGTTGAGCTATTATTAATCCATTAAAAGTTTCTAAACTTAATGCAGCTGATAATTTTTTTTTTTAATTATGTAGTGAATACATGGCTCCAAAATATGTAATGCATGGTTATTTGACTGATAAAGCAGATGTCTTTAGTTTTGGAATTGTGGCCTTAGAAATCGTAAATGGAAAGAACAATACCACTCTTCGACAAAAAAGAAGAAGCATTTCATCTTCTTGATTGGGTAAGTACTTTGGTGTTATGTTCATGTCATGCTAACCATGATAAGATAAATAATAAGATAAAAGAGGGATTATAAAAATAATAGTGCTTTGTTTATCTAACTACCTATTTTAATAGTCCTTTTAGTCTTCCATTTTTAGTTATACAAATTTATCATTTGTCTAAAGAGTGTAAAATTATTGATATTGTGAATTTACTTCTTAGTCAACTTTACTTATCTTTCGGTTTATTTACCAGGCACGTCTCTTAAAAGAGAAAGGTAATCTAATAGAGCTAGTTGATAGAAGATTGATTGGGTACAAATTTCAATAAAGAGGAAGCAATGGTGATGATAAATGTGGCCCTCTTATGAACTAATGTGACTTCAAATCTTAGGCCTGCTATGTCTTCAGTGGTAAGCATGCTTGAAGGTACAATAGATATTCAGGAAGTGTTTACAGAGTCAAGTGAGGTATTGGATGAGAAGAAAATGGAAGCAATGAGACAATATTACCAAGAACATAGTATTCAAATGGAAGGTCCATAGACTGCTTCATCTTCTTCAGCAAATGATCTTTATCCTGTACACCTAGATTCTTCTTACTTGGAGAAGAGAAGTTAAAGACAATCAAGATAAATTCTGTTTTTATCAGTTATCTTGTAAAATTCTTCTTTTTCTAGTTCCTTATAAACAAGATAATGATGTCACTACAAATTTTTAATTTTTGTTATTATGAGTGAGTGTAATATATATTTTTCATAATTTTTTCATGTCAATCTTCTATGTATCATGTTTCTTTTTTTAATATATGTATTGTTTATTTACTCCTATGATTCTGAAAGAATTAAATATTCATTGATCTCTAAAGAATTGCAACACTATTTATCGTTTTATATTTTGTTCAGATATATTATATAGTTTTTGAAAAACTTAAAAATTTAATATTTATTCCTATTATGAATTTCATAAGAATTCAATATTTATGCATTTTTGAAAGTATCAAGAAAAGTGTGCACGGGCATGGTCGTCGTTATTCCTATTATGAATTTGTATGTCACATTTTATAGTGATAATTATACAAAATTCTTTGAAGAGTTTAATTTATGTGATACATACAATTCAAACTATTAAAAAAATAATTTAATCAAAATGAGTAAATCTCTTTACATGTTCAAATAATCTATATGGACATTGTGTAATATTATTGTGTGGTTATTTGCTAAATGAGGGTATGAAATGCCATCATTTATCTAAGTATTTTAAAGAAAAGATTTGTTTGAGATTACAAAATAATTATTTGAAAAATACTTTTGTAAATTATGAAACTTATATAATAAATATTCTAAAATAGTTATATATGAACAAGCCAAATCAGTTGTGCACTTTAAATGTTGTAAAGTCGTTGATTGTGTACAAATGTCTTTTAGAATTCGAGCAAAATGACGATTTCTATTTGGTTCTGAAACACTATATATTAGTACAATCAAATGATAATGTATCTTGCTAATTATTTGTTGTTAATATATTAGACTTGTACGTGAACTTCTTTACATACACAACATTGGTACAAGGTCGAGTACATATTTTGTTATATTAGATATACATATTATTTGTCTAATTTTTGTAATGATATAGATCAAAAAGAGGTTATTTGTTTATATCAGGAAATACAACTATTTCTTAGAGATGTGTGAAACAAACCACAAAAACAATATCATCAAATGATAAGGAAATTTTAAAACATGAGATAAGTCAAAAAGGTATTTTGGTTGAGGCCTATGATTCAACACCTACAAGGGACTAATGGTGTGTGATCCATAAATATAATTACATGAGTTCTTTATAAAGATAATATATATTGCATGCATTACTCAAAAAAGACAATGACAAATTAAAGAAGATAGAACAAGGCATATTCCAACAAAAATATATAATTGCTCGTGATCTTTTACTAAGTTGTGATATAGACATCAACAAAGTCATTTATGTGACAATATACGATACATCATTACAAATTCATCATCAAGTAAAGTTTTTCAACAACAAATGATTGATCTTCATAATTTAAAATATTATTGTCTACATGAGGAGGAGAAATAAATATATTATGAACTATTTTTTTCCTTCATGATGGTTTTGTCTAATTGAATTTTTCTAGTAAGATTTTTAATGAGACAATTCCCAAAATAAATGATGTTGAACTCTTTTTTCCTTTACTAGAGTTTTTTTTTTTTCCATTGTTTTTTTTTCTAGTAAGGTTCTAATGAATTATATTCTCGATGAACATTCAAGGAAAAGTGTTATAATGAATATTAGGTTCATTAGTGAATGTTAATTTACTTATGTTTTATAAATAGGGCTAACATTGGAATAGAAACACATAATAATAAAATAATATTATTTACTCTCTCTTTTTCTCTTTTATCTTTTTTTCTCATTTATCTCTATTTTTCTATATTATGTCCTTATTTCGATTAGGTCACAACATATATTTAAATTTAGTTAATTATTTAAATTATTATTGAATTTTATTGTTAAATTTGTATGTCAAAATATCATTTATGAATTTGAAAATCCACCTTCAAGTGTTTTGGAGGTTCTTCTCCAACTTCCAATACTTCAGCAATATGAAAAGAAAAAAAAATATATATCATTGTTTTGAGTCTTGAAATTGTACGTGTCGGTCAATTTAGACCTCAAATTTATAAAATATCAAATTATTTCTTAAATTATTTGATTGAAGTTTGATAATTTGAACTCGAATAAAAATTAAATAATTAGACCGACATTCTTACCGATGAAAACTCTGAAAATATAAAAAAGAGTAGATTTAACTACAATTATCATCTTTATTTTTTATCAATTTGTCAAATTAATTCTTTTGATTTAAAATTTGACAACTTTAATTTTTATTTTTTTAATAAAAAATTATAATTTAATATATTTTAAATTAGATGATGTCATACAATTGTACGATGTAAATTTATTTATTATTAATGTTATTAATAAAATTTAAAAAATGAATATTTTAAGAAGTTAAAATTAAAATTATTAAAAAATTATTTCAACTTAATTGTTTAATATTATTTAAAATAGTTGAATATTGAAATTAATCGTATGATAATAAAACAATTACAGAGCTGTATCTATTGAAGAATCTAAGGAGAGAATCCTTTTCTATTACTGTTGCTTTTTTACTCTGTCAGGAATTCAGGATTCATGTGACATCTCCATCACGTGTTGCTCTATATACGCATACAACATTGGTACTATTATTTAAAAAAAAACATCCTATTTTGTCATTCGATACAAATATTAAATTTAAATAATGTTAACAACAATTTATTTAACCCACTCTCCTTAAATTTTTGTAACACATTCCCAACCTATAATTCTAACTCTAATATAAAAGAAACAAATTCATCAAAGATACGAGTTCGATATATAAAATCATTTTCTGACAAAATGACACACTTCATTAAAAAAATTTAATTAAAAAAACTCAACAACTAATCACTTACTTTACTAAATTATTAATGGTACAAACGTACACTTTTTAATTTTATTCCGAGTGAAAAAGAAAAGGAGAATTTGGTGATAAACTATTCCAAGAAGCATGTTCCGTCCATGAATTTCCCAACCTTTTCATATCAACAAGAGAAGATCCACCTCCTTGTTTAGCTTCTTTAGCGCTTATTTTCATTTTCAAAATATTTTCTCTAAGTTGTTTTCCGGTATCTGATTCCATCAACTCTTTAATTTTCTCTCCTAACTCAATTCCACTCACCAATCCATCTTGTGACTTATTCACTTTTAAACCAACTTTCATTTCATCAACTAAAGTCACTTTATTTAAACCTTGTTCCGCATATAAAGGCAACGCAATCATAGGCACTCCTTCACATATAGCTTCTAATAACGAATTCCATCCACAATGTGTCACAAATCCACCCACCGACTTATGATTTAGTATAGCTCTTTGTGGGGCCCAATTTCTCACCACTAAACCATTCTTCTTTGTTCTCTCCAAAAACCCTTCTGGTAACAACTCGTCCAAACTCAACTCATCTGAGTCCAACTCGCTTCTAACAATCCACAAGAATCTTTGCTCACTTTTCTCCAATCCAAAAGCTATCTCTTTCAATTGAGTCTTGGAAAATCTCCCCATGCTTCCAAAACTCAATAGCACGACGCTTTGACACGGTTGCGAGTCGAGCCAACTCAAACACATACGTCCTCTTTCATCTCCCCCCTTACAAGGAGGTGAGATCATTGGTCCAATACAAAAGAATGGAGGTGTTGTTCCTTCAGGAAGACACAATCCACCTTTTAAAGCTTTTAATACTCTTTCTTCAATGGCATCAAAAGTGTTTATGATAATTCCATCACTTTCCTTCATGCTTCGTGCAATTTCTAAGAAAACCTTGTAACTTTGACTCTCACGATCCTTAACTTCCTCTGGCACATCCTCTATAGAAATCATAGGTAATCCATGGATTTTAGGATACATGTGGAAGTCTTTAATGGATTTTGTGGTGTTTTGATGAATGGTTGGAAGTTGAAGACATACAGCAAGAGAAGAAGCTCCTGAAGTGTAGTAAAAATAAGTAGGTATATCAAGTGTTGAAGTAATTTGGTTTGTGCTATAGTTCATGAAATCTAAGATAACACCTTTGAGAATAGAACTTTTTGAAATGGATTGAAGAATATGATCAACAAGGTGATTACTACGACGACATAGTTCAAGAGGGAGTATGTGAGGTGGAAGTGTGAAGGAAAATGAAATGGAAGGAATGTGATGGAAAGTAATTGAAGGAAAAGATTCACATGCAAAAGCATTGACAAGTGTTTGAATATCTTCCAATGGATGTGGTTTAGTATTTGGTGGTGAAAGGATGAGAATAGTGATGGAAAGTGAAGGGTTATGTGTTAATATGAGTTTGCCTAACTCAACCATAGAGTTAACGTGTCCTTTTCCAAGAGCTGGGTATAGAACTAAAGTATCCTTCATTTTGATGAAAATTGGAAGGAAATGAACTAGTGAAGTTTAGAGTTAGTTACTTACTTACTTTGGTAGCTATGGAAAAACAAAGATGTATTTAAAGAGAGAGTGATGAAGTGGTGTCCAAATTAGTCATAGTTTTAGGTAATGGTTCACATTTAATATTAGATATTGGAATGGGTCATGTATGGACAGTTCCTGCATCTCGGTGTGAATTAATATTTATTTAATATTTTATAATATGCAGTAACTTATAAGCACCTTCCACTACGCTTCAATAACGTGTTCATAAAATTTGCAATTCATTCCTAAAATCATATATTAAAATTATTGGAGTAGATATGGAAGTGTCTAAATTATCACAACTTTATAAACTCAAATACCAATCTTTATACATCTCTCGAATATAATTATTTTCATCAGAAAGAATATGATAATAAAATAAATATAGAATTTCATAAATATGTTCAAATCTGGATAGAAAAAGAAAACATATGTCAGGTCATTGTCAATTCTCAGTGTACGTGAACGGCTCAGAATAATTTTGTTTCTCATTTAGAATAATAAATAACAGTAGAATATTCTCTAAAATAAATCGTGTTTATAATAAATACAATAATAAATCGTATAAATTAAATATTGTTTTTGGAGAACACAATATTATATTTGACAGTTAGGACGGATGGGAGAATGACTCTTTGAAAAAACAATTTTAGAGGAATGTTATGTGTGTTTAGAAAAAATCTTCTATTTTTTTATAATTACAAGTGAATTCATATAATTCTACATATTTTAGAATTGATTTGATTGTAGACTCAGATTTTAGAAAATCTAAATTTACTTGGTTAAACTTATAATAAATACGATAAATTCGATTAAATGCAGAAAAAAAATTATTTTTTATTTTAGGGTAAAAATTAGATAATGCAAACAAAAATTTTAACAATTTTTTAATCTGAATTTTCTGATTCAATTCAGTTCATTTTATTTTATTTTTATAGTTAGATTTTGTTCAGCTTTATTCCTGTACATCACTACTCCAATGTTTTTAGCCGAAACTGCAACGCACGTTCTTGCACCACCCACGTGACCACATGCAAGACTATAATATATATATATATATATATATATATAATTAAATACATACCTTCTAGAATAATATTTTCAATTTTTATTTTTTTAAAATGCTTTAACATATTTATTAGTATTTTCTATATATATGTCTATCACTTCTAAATATTTTAATATGTAAAAAAAAATTTAAAACAATAATATGTGGATGTAGATATTCATTTTTCTTATATTGATTCCATTCCATGTTTTATTTCGTTTTTTTATATTATATTTTCAATATAGATTTTTTTTTTCTTAAAGAATCAAGAGATTATATGAATATACGTCAATGATTTTTAATTCTTTAAAGTATTAATTTAATTGAATTATTTTATTGTTGAAAAGCTTGGCCACGACTTGTCACTCTGTGCTACCAAATTTTCCAGGCACTACTCTTTTTTTATTGCACTAGCTAGTTTGAAAAAAAAAATATTTGTTGAACAGTTTGTAAAACTTTTTAGCAGTATCTAAATTCAGTTTTTAAATATGTTTTAGTAGCGAGTAAGTACACTTTTTAGGTAATTCTAGAATCATCTCAACACTTTTTTAGTCAAAAAAGGGACTTTTTAGTACTAATCATTTCAAAATTTGCTTTCTAGACATCTATTATTTTATAAAGTACCATTTTCAAATAGGCTTCTAGACCAACCGATTTAAAATGCTTTCCTTTTCTAATCGATTTTTCCAACAACCAATTGAATTAATTTTGTATATTTTGAGTTCGAAATCACTGTGACCATTTAATATGTCGGCATTGAACATCCAATTTGTGTATGTGAAAAAGGATGTTGACATTTCAAAACATTACTTGGAAAACTTCACATCATCTTGACCCTAGTCATTAATTATGACTCCAACCAATATGTCCAAAATATGGAACCAATAATATGAAATCGTTGATCTAAAAGTTTCTATATTTGTATGCTTCATTTTCACACGTATTATAAAAAGTTCTGTTTATGTAAAAAAATTATATGAATCGCCAATAATTGTGTGCTACAACAAATTGATGTAGTGTTTCTACTTTAAAAAATAATTTTCAAAAAAAAATCTATTTTTAATTTATATATTTGTATTATTATCATTTCTTACTGCCTTGTTTTTTTGAAATTGATTTGTATATTATTTTCGTCTTTTTATTATTTTAAAATAAAATCTTCAACTAAAAAATTGGTTTAAATAACTTATTTTAAATGTTATTTTAAATATTTCAATTACGATTCTAATTTAAATCATTAATAAAAAAAATGGTGAAAAATAAATTAAATAATATTAATAATTAAGAATGTAAATTATATCAAAAATTACATCGACTTACATATAATCAATTAGATAACTAGTGTAAAATCATTTATTCCAACATCTAAGCAAATTATTATAAACAATCTCAGATGACTTGATTAACTTGTTTTAATCACTGAGATTAATTTCTAGACCTCTATAATTCGATGTTCCAACACCTAAGCTAATTTATGAAATTATAAATGATTTTGAAAATGTTTTTAAGTATTGTATGACTTTCAAACATATTTTTAAAAATCAAATTGTGATTTTTCTTTTTAATATTTTACCTTGTGTGTTTTACATTTAATACAATTTTTGTTTTTTTGTTGATTGGTGTGCTTAATTTATTTTCCTACTTTTCCTTATATATAAAGATTAATGCTTTTGAAAATTTTGTTATGATACATTTTTATGGTTCGAACTGTTGAATTGGAAATTGTTTTTTGAAATTATATCAAGAATAATTGTGGATCGTATGAAAGGTTTTTTTTTTTTTTTTTTTTTTTTTGG
>JBBPBS010000738.1:3646105-3732249 GCA_037974835.1 Cicer judaicum | reverse complement strand
AAATTAAAATAAAATTTAAAATTAAAAAATATATTTTTAAAAAATTTTATTACCATTTCATAATATTAATTATTTTATATTATTATATTATATTATATTATTTTTAATTAAAAATTTAGAATAAAGTATCAATACTAATTTTAAAAAAGAGATCAATTTCTTAAATCAATAAAGTGATAGAGATGAAAATTATAATTAAATTTATTTTTATTTTTTATGTGGTAGACAATATTATAAATATTAAAACTAAAAAAAGAATGAAGAATAAAAAATAGATTCGTGGAGAATCTTTACACGTAATACTACTTGGAAAGTTTTCTTGTGATATATATTAAATGCGCCAAGGATCAAGGAGAGAATGAATTTGAAAGAATCTTCTTATTGGTGGGGCTAAAAGATTTTCATTACACCAAATAAATTGTTAGTCGAAAATGAAAATTTATGAATTTTGGATTAGTCGAATTTTCTATAACCGAAATAAGGTTAGACAAAAGTACAAAATATGATCGCAAAAATTTAAGAATAGTGAAAAATCAATAAAACTTAATAATTTGACTTTTACAGTTATGTTCCATATTTTTAACACTATTAAAGATCAATAAAAATGTATAATTTGAAGAAAAAACATGCATGGATATTCGTAACCAAACATAAAGATAGGAAAGTCCATTTTTAAGCCATGAATCCAGGATGCTATCGACAAACCAATTGTACATCTTCTACCGACATAGCTTGGTTGACACCAATATTCAATACCAATACCATTCCACAAAACACAATTTAAACAATTTGGACACTACTGCATCACCATATACTTTTTAAATGGGCAAAAGTACATAATAAGATCCCAAACCAAATCATAAATTCAAAAAGAAATACAATCAAAGCTAAGAAGGACTTTTCTCTAAATATATAAATAAATAAATTTTACGATAAAAGAGTTAAGTTTTGATTATATAATTATATATAAATAATTATAATTAAAATTTATTTAAGTAAATTATAATTACTTAAAAAAATATATATATATTTTTTTTAATTTTAATTATTGATGATTATGTGGTCAAAATTTAACTATGACACATTTTTTCCGTAAAATATATATATATATATATATAAAACATATGACTAAATTTGTAAGAAAAAACACTTAATAAAATAAAAAGGATAAATAGTCAAATTAATCTATAAATGTAAAAGGCACACTTGCAGTTATATCTTGAAGTATCTTTTTTATCAGTAATTTTATAAATTTAATTAATTAATAAAAAATATAATTAATTAAATAATTAATTAACTAAAGACAGTGTATAAAACTAAAATGAATAAAAAAAGATATATTTAAATATATTTTATAAAATTAAATATAATTATAATTAAACCCCACACATTTAGAAAACACTATATTTACCCCCAAAAAGAATTTGCCTAGTGTTCTGAAACTATTCTATCAAGTTCAATTGTATTAGTGGAATTTAAACTAATAAATTAGCCTTTTTATTCGAACGAACCTGAAACAAAAAATTAATATATATTAGGATCCCCTGCAACTAAACACATACCTCTGCCTGTGATATCTTGGTTGTACGATTCATCAATAATTTATTAAGAGTATTATACGATTCATCAATAATTTTATAAGAGAATTTAGCTATAAATATAATTAAGTAAAATATAATGCACGTTAGATTAAAGAAGAAAAATAAAAATTGGTGCCGCCTCTCAACAAATTTTTTATGTCGATTTTTCAGTGTTCTTCTACTGATTTTTTTTTTTCTCATGTGAATCTTCTAAATAATTGTATTATGGAATTTTGTTTTATATTTGATAAACCATCATTTTAACTCTGAATGAATAAGATACTGAGATTTTTGTGTTTGACTTAGAAAAAACTTAAATTAATTTTTAATTTATTTAAACGTACGTCACTTTAGTCTATAATATTAATTTTTAAGTACCTATGTTAACTAAATGACGTATAAATGTATGCGGGTTGTATAATATTTCCTTCTCTATACACATGTATAACTAATTAGACATAGACCAAAATATTAATAAATTCAAAATGGTGTCAAAAGAAACTCTTTTATCTAAAAAAAAAAAGAGCCCTAAAAATATATTGCAATCCCCGAAAATGGCATTGCCTGATCTTTTCTGCCACTGAAGCATCTTATCCCCCTTAACAACAAAAGTATTCATTATGTTGGTTTTTTTTACCAAACAAAAAATTAATTGCAAAAGGAATTCAAAAATTTATCCTACCCACAAAAAATAAATATTTTCAAGATGGAAGTGGGTAGTTTGATTTCTAATATTTTAAATTTTTCTTTCTTTCTCTTTTCCATCTCATATGTATATTACAAATTGATAAAGTAGGATATGTAATTGAAAGATCAAAAGAAGAGAGAAAAGAGATAGAGTTTCCTTGGATTGGCTACAATTTGGAAGCGTTGATGGAAACAAGGTTGGAGAAATTAGTAAATAATGAAGCACTCAAACACATGTAATAGAATAATTGGAGGAAGAGAATGAAGAAAAATTAGAGAACGGAGATGAAAAAGAAATTGAGGAAAAATTTAGGTTTAGAGAAGACGAAGAATAAAATGAAGAAGATGAAGAGATTTTTTGAAAATCATTTTCAATCAAATATCAATTTGGTCCTTGTCTAGTCTAATACATGTGGAAGAGATAAAGTGACACATTAAATGTCATGTAATCGTCCATGTCAACAAGTAAACAAAATTCACAATCAATTTAACGTTAAAGATTAAATTAACACACGTTTAGATGAGTCATGATCTAATTTGAATTTTTAGTTAAGTCATAGACTAAAATGATAACCCGATGTCCATTCAAGACCAAAATGGTGGTTTACCATTTTGATATCACACATACACTCGTATTTATTCTTGTTCCATTCATGAAATTTTTTAAGTCATACTAATTAATGTTATAAAAATTGGAACGGAGGTCGAACAACGAGACTTGATTGAACAACGAGACCTTTGAATCATAATTCAATTGGTTCAACATGTTGAACTACGGTCGAACCGTTTAATGAATTGTTCAATAAATAAATAATAAAACAATAATAAAATATATGAAATATTTCATGAATTTTATACTTTGTAAAATAAAAAATCTATAAAATTTATAACAAATAATCAATATCTATGAGAAATACATTAAAATTCATAACAAAGTCAAGTCTTCATAATATAAATTCAAATATCAAATTTCAAATGGATCAACTGATCACTGATAAATGTCCGAGTAAATTATGATAGTTTAGATGACTCAAGAGGCGATGGTTGAGCTTGATAAAGTTATAGTAATAAGCTATTCCCAAGGTAGTGGGAAGATCAATATTATGTAAAAAAAGAAAAAGAATTAAGGAAGAGCCCAATGTAAAGAAAAAGAATGCCCTTAGGTAATATTATGTAGAAAAAGAGTTTTCATATTAAGACTTGTAACTGAACACAATCGCAACATATAATTTAAAAAACAAGGAAGATAATAGGAAATGGATGGTGAAGATATTGGAGGAAAAATTTAGAATACAACCAACTATTACTCAAGTTGACGTTCACGATTTCCTGAAACGTGAGTTTGGGGTATTAATTGAGGAGTATGGGTGTTCAAAAAATCAAAATTGAACTAAATTTAGAAAAGAACTGATTCAAACTGAAGTGATTTATAAAAGTTGAGAACCAAACCGTTTTTTCAAAAATAGTTTATTAACCGAACCGATTTTTAAAAATTAGAACTGAACCGATTTTTAGTTCGAAAAAACTAGAACCGGATTTGGGTTTTTAGAAGCAATTAAGAGTAATTATGTAAAATTTGACCTATATGAACAAAAAAACTAAGTTAAAACTAATTTGGTTCGATTTAGAGTAATAAATCGGTTCACCAATTTATAAAATTGATTGATTCAATTTTTTGAATTGAAAACTAGTTCGGTTCAATTTTTTGAATTGAAAACTAGTTCGGTTCAATTTTTTAAAATTGAAATGCGTTTCAGTTCAATTTTGAAATAGTTCTAAATAAGAGTTGAACTTTTCCCACCCTTACCAAGGACTATAAAGTTTTCAGGACATTGGAGAAAGTGTTGGGTTCAAGTGTGAATGGTTAAGTCCCACATCGATAAAAAATTGTAAATATTGAATTTATAAAGGAGGAGACCCATATACTTAACGCTTTAAGATTTTTGTTGAGAATGTGGTGTCAATGTCTCTTAGGGATCTTTGACATTTGGTCTGTTGCTACTCCCGCTCTCATATAGACTCCCCTTAGCTTATGACTTACACTTTAGGGGGAGATCCTCAGACTCCCCAATTTAATTTTTTTTTAATGTTTTAGTTATGTTGTTAAAGGGTTAAATTGAAGGAAAGTTATAAATTTCAAGGACTAAATTGCTAGTTAGTGAAAATATTGAGGGACTAAATTAATAGTAAGGTATGTAGTTCAAGGTCTTATATGTGTGTGTGTGTTTTCATGTAGTATAAGGTCTTATACTAGCTTTGGAAGTCATTGAAGGTGCAAACACGAAAAGGGGTTGAATTGGGTTTGACAAAGTTGTTAACTTTTGATAATTTATAAATAAATAAAAAATTAGTTCATTTTAGGTTACTTAATTGGAGTATAAGCAATCAGATTCATAGACAACAAACAATGAAAGCATAAATAATTTTACGCATAGATTTATCTCAGTTCACCATTAATTTGGCTACATCCAGTCCCTTCATTTAGAAGACTTTAATCCATTAATTCAAATACCTTAAATTACAATGCACCTGACCCTTCAAGTCAGTCTTCCCAAACAACCTAACTACCCCAGACTTTTGAGGAACTAACCAACTTGATCCTAGAAGTCAAGTTTTCTTCCAACAACCTGACAACCCCAGATTGAAGAAGGAACTAAACCACTATCGGGTTGGATACAAAAGATTGAAATTTTAAGTATTTGCTTATAACAAAACTGATAATAATAATAACCCTCACACTTTAAGAAAAAACAATTAGAGAATATTTCTCATTCGAACAAGTGTTTTTGTCTTTGAACTCTAAGACTACTCTTTTATGTTTTTCGATGATTTTCTTCTTCAGTCTTGAGTATCTATTTATAGTAAAATTTGGTTTTCAATTTAGTCCTTATTTAATTTTATATTGTATTGTATTTTATTCAGATCGAGTTTGTAAATTTTCCAGATTGATTATGTTCCTATTTTGTATAGATTGAGATTGTAAATTCCTTATATTCATTATGTTCGTATTCTGTTCAAATTGCATTTGTAAATTTTTCAAATTGATTGTGTTCATATTTTGTTGTATATGAATCTTGATTGTATCATCTTTCCTACTATTTGAAGTCAAATATATTGTTCTCATAAAATAATTTTGTTATCATCAAAATTAGAAGTATAAAATCAAATTGGTTCAAACAATCTTCCTCTTTTTTATGATGACAAAACTCGTATTTTGTATAACAACTTTTCTTTATATTTCATTGACTCCCCCTAAGTCTAAGTATCATTTTCTCTCAACTTTATCAAATATATTTCTCCCGCTTTGTGATGAGACAAAAAGACTTGAAAGTGATACTTTTTTTTCTTCACTTTTTTAATAACATAAATCTAACATATTACAAGAAAATATAAAAACTTATGTAAAGCTAAACTGTAACGCCCCAAATTTTTGATCCAAAGATTACTTAAAAAATATTTAATTTCTTTTAGAAACAACTATTTATTTTTTTTCTTAGGTGTAGTTCATCATGTAAAAATTTGAAGATGTGTCAGAAAATGACTTGATATATATATTTTTTTAAAAGAACGTAATGCAATTTACTAAAACAATATTTATTTATTTGCAAAATTAATATTTCAATTGTTAGATCAATATTCATTTATACTCCAAAATGAAATAAATTATCTTTAAGTGAAATTCAAAAAGAAGCAATATTGACTAAAATTAATGACATTCAATTATTTACTAGCAAATAAAATCTCACTTCCGTCTTTCTATTAAAAGTTAATGATGAAGAGTAATTAACTTTACAATTTACCACAACATTTTAGTAATACAATACTAAAATGTATCGAAATAAATCGAATAGCAACCGTAGAGCAAATAATTAAATCAAAATAGAAATAACAATAAAATGTATACAAGTTATGCATGCTCCTAAACATATGTGATCCGTATATACCCAGCCACATAGGTGTCCACACAGAAGTCACCCATACTAATGGGGAAAAATTAAACCAGCCACACAAGCGTCCACAAATATGCATATGATATGTCATGAAATGATAACGATGCTCAAAAAGTACATGTTTCACCACTCACATAAATAATGAAACAAACCATCAACCACTTAGGCAACCACAAAGATAACAATAGTTAAAACAAAAATCACCAGCCACTTAGGTATCCTCAAAGATAACAATATTTAAAACATAAATCTCCAGCCACTTAGACATCCACAAAGATAACAATATTTAAAACACAAATCACCATCCACCTAGGCAACCACAAGGATAATGATATTTAAAGCACAAGTCATTTGCCACTTAGGCAACCACAAAGATAACAATATTTAAGACACAAATCACCAGCCACTTATGCAACCACAAAATAACAATATTTTAAAAAAAAAATTACTAGCCACTTAGGCAACCACAAGGAGAAAATATTTTAGATTAAATTTTTTAATCACATAAGGCATCAAATTTATATTCATATGGAGGTTCATAGTTATAGCTCAATAACTTCAACAAATCAAATATGCATGTGGACAAATATCTAAGAATCACCACTTTCATTTTAATAATCCATAAGATTCGATTTGACTACATGTTATTGATAACCATTAAAACTTATATCACCAATAATACAATAACAACATAAATTTCATTCCTTTCACTATAAAGTTTTCAGCATTCTAAAAATAGACTATTCATTAATGCATTCAATAATCCATTTTCTCATATTAATAAAATTAAAGAAATATAAAGTTCTCACCAATTTCCTCAAGACACATATATTGTTCATAAATGTCAAAATTTAAATTTAAAATACTCAAAAGTCAACACTTAAAATCAAATACATCATGATAAATATATTACTAATTACATAATTATAAAATTATAACTTTATAATTAAATTCTCTAAACACGTATAACACTAAAAATTTTCACTACAAACATATTTATCAAGGTATAATAATAAAGATATAACTCTATAATTAATTTCATCAAGATAGAGGTATTAAAAAATCAAAGCATTATAGTTAATTTGTTTACGACGAAAATAAAATCAACCTTTTTCTTTTAAGACATCCAGACATCATATCAATATCTTACGAATCGCTAAATTTAATATCTAGCCTGACTCTGCATGGGAAAAAACCCTTACCTTAGGCGCTTTCTTTCTTAACATCTCTAAATTCGCACGAGAAATAGCTCATGAGGCAATAATGAATTCAACACTAATATATATATTGTGATTTATGACTTATAAAATTATTTTAGTAGCGTACAAATGACAAATTGGTGTGACTCAGCAAGAGGCCTAATGGAAATGTATGAACATAATAGCTATTTACGTTACAATATTAGATTGAGTTCTTGTTTAAAATTGAAGTGCACTTAATTCTACAATTATGTTACTATTTATTTAATTTTATTAGGTTTCTACAAAGTCAATTGAAATTATGTGTATTTATGTGTATGAGTTAATTAGGATTAACTAATAAAGTTCACCATATATTACAAGATGTCACATTATCTATTTTAATTAAATAAATAAATTAGAGGGTGTCACATCACCCTTTCTTTTATCTAATAGTTACGAAACCAAAAATAGCATATAATTATTTTTATAGACAATTAAAATAAAATTACAATTTTAGTTTAAAAGAGATGAATGTATGAGATACAAAAAAGGAGAACAATCATCTCTTAATTGCACAAAAAAAGAAACTCATAATCAAATTTATAGTCTTCCTTTAAAAAATAAATTAAAGGTGTTAAAAATGAGTTAATGCATATTATGCCAAGAAAACACCATGAATTGTCATACAATTTTGTCATAAGAAGAGTAAAAGAATGAGTCAAGTCACTAATTTATTTTTTTAGGATGGACAAAAAATATTTTCAAAACACTTTTATATAAAGGTTGGGTTTCACTAACTCTATAATATCTCCTAAAATAAATACTTATTTGCTCGTAAATAAAACTAACAAATAATATAACTTTTATAAGTTCTAATTTAATTAAGTAATTCAACTAATATTTTATCAACTAAAATAAATCATGCAAGACAAGAATACCACTCAGACATAACAAAATGAACCAAACATATCTAACACATCAATTTCATGATTATCGAAACTAATCAAATAAAAATGTACAATAGTCCATTTAGAAAATAATCACATCATAAATCATCTTCGTGTAATTTTCACGCCAGAACAATTAAATAAAAATAAAGGTTATAATTATTTAAGTAAAATAGAGATTGATAAAATTTAGTTTAATTTATTTATACATAAAATAATTATTAATTTAATAATAAATCATAACAATTACTAACAAGACACATATATATGAAAATTTTGGGGTCTTACATAAACTACTTTGAAGTTATCACAACATCTGTCAGGTTAGACAGATGGCTGAATGTTATTACAATAGATGGAAATGTTGGATTCTAGAATTTTGTAGTCTTCAAGTTGATGCTTCATCCAAAGTAGTTGACAACTGCAACCACCTACTGAAATGTGCTTAGTCTCTATTGTAGACATTGCAATAGCGTTTTGTCTTTTACTTGGCCAAGATATTAAGTTTTCACCTAGAAAGGTGTAGTTGCCACTAGTGCTATTTCACTCAAGGTTATGTCCAACATAATTAGAATCACAATATCCAATCAGTTTTTAGTTAGGAGATTTCTAGTAGAATAAGGTAAGGTTGGTAGTGCTCTTTAGGTATCTAAGGATTATCTTAACAAAAGTTAAATGTCATTCCCTAGGGTCAACTTAAAATCTTGCACATACACATACACTAAACATGATATCAGGTCTTGAAGTGGTAAGCTAAAGTAGGGATCCTATCATTCCTCTATAGGTTTTGTATTCAATTTTTTTGCCTGAATAATCTATTTCAAGTGAAAAAGTAGGGTTTGTTGGTGTAGCCATAGGTTTGCAATCACTTATCTTAAAATTCCTAAGAAGCTCTTTTGTATATTTAGTTTGATGAATATATATACCTTTTTGACTCTGTTGAATTTGTATCCCTAAGAAAAATTTAAGGTCTTCCATCATACTCATTTGAAATTCAAGTTGCATCAATTTAGAAAATTCGTGGAAAGTAGAGCCATTAGTAGATCCAAAAATAATGTCATCAACATAAATTTGAATAATAAGAATGTCATCTCCTATTGATTTTCTAAAAAGTGTATTATCTACTTGTCCTCTTTCAGATTTATTTTTAAGAAAGAAATTACTAAGTCTATCATATTAAGCCTTAGGTGCTCGTTTTAGACCATACAAAGATTTCCTAATTTTAATAATATGATTTGAAAATTCAAAACTTTCAAAACCTAGGGGATATTTAAGATATACTTCTTCACTTATATAACCATATAGAAAAACACTTTTAATATTCATTTGAAATAATGTAATGTTATTATTTGCACCAAAATAAAGTAGGATACAAATAACTTTTAACTTGCCTACTGGAGAAAATGCCTTAATGTAATCAATGTTGTCTTGTTAAATGTAGCCTTGTGCGACCAGTCTTGCCTTATTTATGACCATCTTTTTTATTTAGGTTGTTTCTGATAACTCACTTGGTTCCAATAATGTTCTTATTGGGTGTAGGTACTAGATCCCATACATCATTTCTCTTAAATTCATTTAACTTTACCTGCATTGTAAGAATCCATCCATCATCTGCCAATGCATCATCAATAGAGGTACGCTCAATTGATGAGAGTAAGCCAAACAAAATGGTATCTTTTAGTGATGATGTAGTCCTCAAAGGATCACTTGCAATTCCAATGACTAGAGTTTCAGGATGAGATGACTTATACTTCCTGTTAGATCTTCCTTTGGACTTATCTTGACTGTTTCTAACTTGATCAAATTAATCCTTTGAAGATTTATCATTTTTTTTCCTGATTTGCTTGTATCCTCTTATTTTTTTCTTATGGTTTGTCTGCATCTGCTTCCTTTGGTTCCGGTAAACCTGCATTCTCCTCGTATTGCTTTGACTTTTCAAGGTCCAGCAATTTGTCATCATATTTAACATGTATGGATTCTTCCACAATCTATGATTCCCTATTAAACACTTTATAAGCCTTAGATCTTTTAGAGTATCCAATGAAAGTACACTTTTGAGATCTATAATCAAATTTACCAAGGTTATCTTTAGTGTTTAATATATAACAAGTACAACGAATTTTTTTAAAATAATATATGTTAGGCTTTTTACCTTTCCACAATTCATATAGTGTTTTTTTTCCTCAATGTAGAGCTAATTAAGACTCTATTTTGAATATAACATGCAACATTAATTGATTAAGCCCAAATGTGTTTTGCAATATTCATATCATTTAATATGGTTCTGACCATTTCTTGGAGTGATCTATTCTTTCTTTCTACAACTCAATTTTGCTGGGTGTTCTAGGGAAGAAGTTGTGATATATTCAATTCTCATCACAAAAACTTTCAAAGAATTTGTTTTCAATCGTCTATGATCACTTTCTAATTGTTACAACCATAAAACCCTTTTCATTCATTATTTGCTTGCCCAATGTGATAAACACTTTGTGAGATTCATCCGTACTTATTAAACTTTTTACCCATGTCCACTTAGTGTAATCATCTACTGTAACAAAGCCATATTTCTTTCCACTTGGAGAGACTGTTTTCACTGGCTCAAAGAGATCTATATGTAAGAGCTTAAAGGACTTTAAGGTAGAGACTGAGTTCTTAGGAGTAAATGAGCTTTTTTTGTTTGTTGTCCTTTTTGACAAGCTTCACACATAATTTCAGTTTTGTAACTAAGCTAAGGTAGACCTCTAACTAGTTGAAGTTTATTAGGTTTTAAAATTAATCTAAGGTTTGCATGACCTAATCTTTTGTGCCAAATTAGTTTATCTTCATTTACTGATATAAGACATTTAACCTCTTATTTATCTAGACTAAATAGATTTATCTTACAAAAGTTGTTTTGCCTCTGAACTGTAAAAAGTACATATTATCTTTCTGAATAACTGCCTTGCATATTTTTTTGATTGAATATAATATCATAATTATTATCATTTAATTGATTAATACTTAATAAATTATGTTTAAGACCTTTAACAAACAAGACATATTTAATAGAAGGGGAAATATCATTACCAATTGTACCTTGACTAATGATATAACTTTTTTGCTTTCCTTCAAAAGTCACTGTGTCTCGTTTTCTCACTGTCAGTTCTTGGAACATAGACTTTTCTCCTATATGTTGCAAGCATTCCCTTTATTTTTTTTTATTATTTATTTATTTATTTATACAATTTTTACTAAATTAAAGCATATTTGCTTCTTTCCATACCATTAGCAAATCTTGAAATAGTTCTTCATGCTTATTAGAGTTACTAGTGGTATTTTCAATTAATGTTGAACTATGATTACTTTTCAGAGTTACATTTTCAATCTTAAGTTCAACAATATGAGTTTTCAGAGTTACATTTTTCATTTTAGAGTTGCATTTGTTGTTTTAAATTCAACACTTTGATTTTTGAACACATTAACTTTTTCAGTTAGGTTTGCATTAAGTGTTTTCAACTTTAAAGACAACTTGTGCTTCTTATTTAAAAACTCATTTATAATAGTAATTAAATCGGATCGAGTAAAGTCATAAAATACATTCATTTCTTGATTTTTTTGATTGATTTCCAAAGTCAGAATTTGTGTTAGATCTAGAGGCGGAGTTGGTATGAATTATCAGAGCTAAATCTGCATGTTCATTGTAATAGGATTCATTAGAATCATCCTATGTAGCCATTAGACTCTTTTTCTTTGGTCTAGAATCTTTCCTCTGGTGTTTCCCTTTCTCCAGATTTAGACACTCTGACTTGATATGTCAAGGTTCATTCCATCCATAACCGATAATGCTTCTCTTGTCAAAATTTTCATTCCTTCCTCTTTCTCTGAGTTCATATTCTGATCATCTGAATCACTATCCTCTGAATCTGATGTTTCCTTTAGAACCTTATTCTATTTGGATTTCAAGGCCTGAGTCTTGTTCTTCATCTTGGGCTCATCTTCTTCAAGCTCAATTTCATATGATCTGAGAGAGCTGATTAATTCTTCTAACTTAAGAGTATTCAGATCCTTTGCTTCTTGAACGACAATGATTTTAGGTCTCCACTTGCTTGTCAGACTCCTAAGGATTTCTTCACATGACCACCATTAGTATACCTCTTCTCAAGTAACTTTAGTCTTGAGATCAGGGTTTGGAATCTAGAAGACATTGTTTCAATGTCTTCATTTCTTCCATCTTGAACAACTCATACTTTTTGACAAGGGGGTTGGTCTTTGCTTCTTGAACTTGGTTGTTTCCTTCATGGGTCAGAATCAGACTATCATAAATACTCTTTGATGTCTCCTTGTTGGTGCACTTGTCAAATTCCTTGAAGATGATTGCATTTATCATGAATGTTCTAGATTTAACATGCATCTTGTATATCGTTTTCTAATTAGAGTTTATCTCATTTTTTGGAAATTCAATACCATCAATATTCTTCAGAGCAATATAACAATCTTCCACCAAGTCCTAGAATTCAGGATCTTGTGAAATATAGAAACTTCTCAGCCTGTCCTTCTAGTACTCAAAACGTTCTCCATCAAATCGAGGTAGTCTGTTGAAGTTTCCTCCAATAGCTACTTCACTAAATCCAAACTTATTGAACCCTTGGATCTTTTCTCAAACAATGTAAAGTGCTTAGCCTTGAGAGAGAGCTTTGATGGCAATTGAAGGTGTAAACATAAAAAAGAGGGAGTTGAATTGTGTTTGTAAAACTTGATAACTTTTTGATAATTTATAAATAAATAAATAAATAAAAACTTGTTTGGTTTTGGAGTATAAGTAATCAAATTTAGAGGCAAAAAGTGATGAAAGCATAAATAATTTGACACATAGATTTATCTTGGTTCACCACTAACTTGTCTACATCCAGCCCCCTATTTAGAAGACTTTAATTCACTAATTCAAATACCTTGAATTACAAAACCCCTGACCCTCCAACCCACTTTTCCCATACAACCTAACAACTCTAGACTTTTGAGGAACTAACCACCTTAACCTAACAACTTGACAACCTCAGATTAAAGAAAGAACTAAACCACTATCGAGTAGGATACATAAGATTGGAAATTTAAGTGTTTGCTTCTAATGAAGCTGATAATAATAATAATAACTCCCCAGAATTTTTCTCTTTCGAACAAATGTTTCTCTCTTTTAACTCTAACACTACTCTTTTCTGCTTTTTAATGATTTTTTTAGATAGTGTTTGAGCTTCAATTTAGTCCTAGTTTAATTCTAAAGGGACTTGTGTTCAAATTGTGTTTGTAAATTCTTCAGATTGATTATGTTCCCATTTTGTTTTGGTTGAGATTGTAAATTCTTCAAATTGATTATGCTTGTATGTTTGTCATATTGTGTTTGTAAATTCTTTATATTGATTATGTTCATATTGTGTTGTAGATAAATCTTGATTAATTCTTCTTCAAATGTTCTTAAAATCTTGACCAAATTTTCTTTCAGACTCTTTGAAGTCAAATATATTGTTCTCATAAAATACTTTTGTTATCATCAAAACTCTAAATATAAAATCATCTTGGTTACAACAATCATGCCAGGTTTGACATATAGGTGTTTTGCTATGCAGTTATTGAATAACGTTAAAAAAAAAAAAAAAAAGAAACTAGAAGAATAAGTAGCTGCGTGGGATTGTGCAAAATCCACCACTATGACTCAACTTAACCGCAAACTAGAAATTGCATGTTAATGCATGTGAAAACCTTAACATGTGTCCTAAATAAGCTTGGATAATGACTCATTTCAAAGAAAACTCCATAGTTGATAGAATAACTAAACCACAATTGTGAAATCTTCATTTAAAAAATTATGAACTATAGAGGGAAGGCAATCTTGACTATGGTAGAGGAAGTAAGGTGTTATGTGTACAATAAGTTTTAAGAAGGTAAAACTTGCTAACAACCTATACTCTATGTTGAGTGCACCAAAGATATTTAGAGAAAGAGAAAATCTTGAGCAATTCATAGACATTAAAGATCGAAAAATACAATAAAAAAGAGTTTGAATTTAGTTTTTTAATTTAAGAACGTTTCCCTATAAAAAAAACTAATGGTTAGAAACATAAAATGAATTTAACAAATTAACTTTAACACAAAAATAAAGAGATAAGAAATAGAGATCACAAAATCAATTTATTTTGGTTCACCTTTTACCCACATGATATCTTAGTCTTAGTCTAGTTCTTTCTCACCGAAAGATTAAATCCACTAAATCAAACTCATTTCTTTCCGCCACTAAAAGATTAACTAGTCAACTAACTATGTTCTAGTCTTCTAAAACTTCTAATTTAATACTGTCAAACATTTGAGATTTTCAATTACTATTGGCCTAGGATACAAACATAAGATTGTTTCAAGTATTTTTGGATAACTTTTTTCAAGAGGGTATTACAATGAAAAACACACTAAAATTGTTTCAAGAACTTTCTCTTTCCATTATTACAAAGGTTTTGTTGCATAGAAAGTTTGCTTTTTTCTTTAAATAATTATTCTAACAAAGATGTGTCTTGTATTTTTCTTCTCTTTGTTTATTGTCTTCAATTGCTACACAAACATTTCTTTATATAAAGCTAATTGATTCCTTTAGGATTTTTTGACCGTTGCAGAAAATCATTGCACAAGTTTTGTACACCCATGATTTATATGATTTGTATTGGTTATACTATATAGGACAACTAGTATAAATTTTGAAAAATGTACTTTTGTTCTTTATCGCGCTTCATTCATTTTTTCATAAATATCTTTTTATGCCACGTCACAATAATTAGATGATGTAACCTCGTACTATTTCTACAAGGATTTTTTTAAAGACTGAACATAATTTTTCCAACTCAAATGTTTTTAAAGAAATAGAAAATGTGAGATTTATAAATTATAACTTATTTGAACATAAAACACAACTTCCTTTGAAAGTCGTTGATGTAAGCTCTTGAGGCCAATTTTTTACTTTTGAAACTAGAACTTGTACTTGATGTTTATTTATAATATAAGGCATTTCAATTATTATGTTTAATTAATTTAATATTTAATTAATTTAATAAAATCCTTTAGAGAAATTCATTTGGGTAAGACATAGAGTAAATGACTGGAATGTGAGATGATATAAAGCTTCACTCTCAAACATCCATAGTCGATTATTATCATAGAGGCCATAATAATATATATTGAGACTATTAAGTGTGTCGATTGATAGGTATAATTAGGATGGATGTATTCTGGATTGACTCGCTATGAGAATATTGCATAGTGAGTTATGCAAGTGTTGTAAGTTATTCTCGTAGTGATAATAGTGTATGCCACCCTTAGACAGGAAACCACTATGATCCTATATGAGGAATTGATTATTTTGTTACCGTAAAACGTTGTATGTAATAGGACAATTAAAAAGTTAGTTAACTTGACATTCAATGAGTCATGCTAAGGGACATGAATGAACAAGATGAAAATTTCCCCTCCTATTGGATATTGATTATTGTAAAGTATACTCGTATATCAAAGAATGAGATATTGAACTATACAAAGGTGACACATTCTATGCATGGAGTTCGATTTAGTTACGAGGGAAAAGTGAAATTATACACAAGATCAATATCGTGGAAAGTTTATGTTAAATCATAAGACATTCTCGTTATTCAAGTAGCGGTGATGTGTTGCTAGACATCACTCATTGTTCATAATATTAAATAGATGATTTACCATTATTACTAACGTTACTGACACTTATAAGGTATCACACATGAGAACATATTCATGAGGGGTTAAAAGCATAAATAAGTATGACTTTTTAATTCAATGGTATGATCTTATGATGCACCGACATTAATTAAGCAAAATGTGGAACACCATAAAATATAGTGTGTTGTTTAAGTGAAACATGAAATAACTTAAGCTACAATGTGATAGGTGTTGAAGCTAAATCCCAAATTAATGTTTTGATGATAGTCAAACAAAGTTAATTAACTTCTAATTATCATCTAAATTGTGTTGCTATTTAACTTGTGCGTTTGATTGGTTATTTGAAGATAGGTATTATTATAATAAAACAAGATCATTCTAATTTTCTAAAGCATTCAATCTAGTCAAACCAAGATCATTCTAGTTTGCGAAAATACCAACCTTCTTTATGCAAGATCAATTTGGAAAAAATGAAATGAATCAAAAGCCAAAATACAAGTGAATTAACCATCAAAGCAACTCATAACTATGATCTAGCACAAAAGATTAAAAGAAGCAAAACAAAAATCTAGAACCATAACAACATGAATATCCAAATTGATGGCCTATGAAACAAGTACAACTAGGACAACAAGGATATGACACAGATACTAATTCTATGCAGAAAGGCAGGCTGCGTACAAAGCAGAAAAAGATTAATACCAAACAGATGCCAAAAGCTCTTAGCCCCACACTATCTCAAAATAGAAACGAAGAATGTTCTAGTTATAAAGGAGGAATATTCTTGATCTAATAGAACACATATCTATTAAAGAATCAATCTGAATAGGTGGACTTCTAACGGCTACATGAGTTGTCATCAACCTTCATAACACCTATAAAAGGAACCTCAAGGTCAAGATAAATGCAAAAGTTTCAAGTGCAAACAATCAATCGCTTAAACAATTATACTTGAGAAATCTAACCTCTTCAATAAAGCGAAAAAACCCAGTTCTTTTTCACTAGATTCAAGGATCTCTTTACTAAGTTTTATGATGAAAATCAAACTCCAAGAAGTGTTAGGTAAATAATGATCTATCAATCCTCTTTCAGTATTTCATTTGAAACTCAATAATGTATTCTTAAAGATAGTTTGAGTGGATTGTACAAATCCTTTTGTGATTAAAAGATGACTTGTAAAAAAAAATCCTCTATGGATTGAAAGGTAACTATAGAAAATCATTTTAAGGTTGGAGGGTGAAACATTGTAATTGATCAAGAAAGTTTTATGTGAAAAGGAAGAACATTCTTGTTTAAATACATTAGTGGAAAAACTCACAAATTGTGATACATTATTGTGTGATTCTCTTCTCCTTATTTTTAATTAATTCTCACTCACGAAGTCCAGATCACGTAGAAATATTTTCTTTTAATTTCAATAACCAAGAACGTTTCTGCATTTGTTGTTTCTTGCAACCAAGGTTAATCTTGAGTTAGTTAAACTTAAACACATGAATGAATTTTTTAAAAAGGAATCACAATTCAAACCACTTTCCTTGTGATTGACATTGTTACTTCTATAGGTCAATATAATGATATATAAATAGAACTATTATACATAATTTCAAGTGGGAAATCAGGAAACATTAAAAGTCGTAGTCGTCCAAAACCTTAATTTCCCTCCTAAGTCTCACTCATTAGCTAACACTAATTAAAATGAGGCTACTCCATTGGATGTATATTTGTGTGGATTACGTAGAGACGTAATTGATATAGCATCATTCGTGATTGTGGTCTTCGTGAGAGTTTTATCACGCTTCAAGTCCTTATTCATCACCATTCAATGGGATCCATGGAGGAAATTTTACTTTTAATCTATTGCATTTATTTTTTTTATTGCGATTATCCTTCCAAAAATTTGACTTAAAAATTAATTCATTTACAGTTACACAAATATCTTAACACAATGAAGTAAAAACTCACATATTGAAACAAATAAAATAATTGCCTAGTTGCGCCAAAGAAAAGAATAAAAGACTAATTGGCTCTTACATGCATGCTCCAACTTGGTTTGGGGGATATAGAAAAGTTGATAGAGCTCTGCTCTTGTAATTGTGTCGGTGCAATTAAGGGTTGGATGTCTTATTGTCTAGAAGTTATTTCTTAATCTTGATTGTTATCTAGTGTCAACTTCCTGTAAAAGAGTTAGTGAAATTAGCCCAAAAGCCCTAGGAAAGGAAGAAATAATAATAATAATAATAATAATAATAATAATAATAATAATAATAATGAAAGAAAGAAAAAAAAAAGAGGAAATTACTAAATTAAGGGAGAAGAAGAAGAAAAGAAAAGAAAAAAAGAAGGGAGGGAGGGGCACATAAACTAGAAAGAAGAAGAGAAGGAGAAATTTTTTTTTTTTGTTGAGAAAATAAGAAAAAAAGAGAAAGGAAAATTAAACTTTTTGCTATAAGTTAAGGTAGAAAGAGTTGAGAGTATCATTATCTTCTCGATTCTTTTGGAAATCAAGAGATCGATTTCCTATTTTCTATTTCTCTTTCATGCATGTATGGGATAATGTTTATCATAGGTTAGGGATTTGGGGTTTAAGGGTTTGAAATGAAGAAAAAGATTTTTAATTTTATTTTTAGTTAGATTTAAGGGTTTTGAAATAGATGGTTATAATAATATATGCATGTGAAGTTCTATGACTGAAATTAAGAATAGATTATTGTAAAATTGAGTTTCATTGATGATATGAAATTATGCGCTTTTGTTTGAAATTAAAGAACTTGAATTTCACTACTGTGACAAATTAGTTTGAGTAAATTGACATTGTGATATTGTTTTGATGTATGTATTGCTTGATTTATTCATAATTTGTAGTATTAGTGTTTGCAAAGATTGTTAGGAAATTATCGCGGCCTGAAATTTCAAGTGTTTCTCGAATTCAATGAAGTCGCCACCAAAATTTGTTTTAAAATAAGGAAAATATTGGGAAACCCTTAAAACTACAAAAAAAAATTGTATTTGAAACCAAATTTTGAGTTCGGGAGTCAATTATGCCTAGGGAAGATACTAGCACCCTACGACATCCGTTAAAATACGGTTACCTATAATTAATTGTGCAAGATTAATAATAATTTAGATAAAAATGATCGTCTTCGGATTGGTTACTCATGTGTAGATCGACATAAATGAAGGTGATCCTCTTCAGATTGGTTACTGATGAGTAGATCTATAGAAATAAAAAATGATCTTCTTGACATTGGTTATTGATGGGTAGATCTATAGAAACAAAAATGATCGTTTTCGAATTGGTAACCGAAGCGTAGATCTATAGAAATGAAAGTGGTCATGTTCGGATTGTTTACCGATGCGTAGATCATAATCGATCGAATCTTGAAGGTAGATAAAGAGGGATAATAAGTATATGATACTTGCAATTCGAACGATAAGGTGTGAACGATTCATGTGTGTGTCATGCATTGAGTATAGGTAAAGTGTCAATGATGATGCATGGATCATGTGAGTATGAGTAAATTATGTATGATTTATGTGTGTCATGCATTATAGATCAATTTTTGTTCATTTCTTTGATTCCCCGATCCTTATGCTCTTCTCCATCCCAAGATTCAATGAATGAATAAAGACAAATATTGTTTCCACATGATGACTCTTCGTATCTATCGAATGATCGTTTTTTCGAGGGGAAGCAAAAATCCATTGTTTAAGATGATTACCCTCCTTATTATTTTTCACACACTCATATATCTTGAGAATCAAACGAGTTCCCGTGTATATATTTTTCAAGTGTCAAAATATTTAAAATACTTTTATATTTTCATATATTTCAAATTCCAACATTTATTATCATAAAACAAAATTTTGAAACAATAAAACAATAATTAATGAAACTGGATTGGTATATAAAGAGTGTAACGTACATCATCAAATGACAATATTGGAAAATGTACATTCGTTACATTTAGAGCAAAACAATTGAGGTAGAGGTTACAATGTGGGGACGAGTATGTTTAATTTTAGGTGAAGACATAACAAACGTTAGTCATTTTTGTAATCTAGGAATCCTTATAATCAGCTTCCAAGAATAATAATTGCCCCTGTTTAAAACACTTGATTTTTTTCATCCCTAAATTTTGCATGGACCGCTCTTCCAAGTTTCCAATCCATCGGGATGCTCTAAATTTTGCCTTGGTTTCATTTTCAGGTTTTCAACCTAGCGAGTCCATTTTTCATTAACATTATCCTCTTCCAGAACAGCCACTTGATCAACATATATTATTCTAGCGCTTTGAAAGGTTTGGTGAATGTCACATGTAGGGATCTTTTGTGAATTTGGTGACCGATTTTCCCAATGAGCTCGCTTGCTTTCTTATTTTTCTTTTACAGCATTCTCTTGATTAGCTTTGGTAGGTACATATCCCAACCCATACGTATGCTTCTTTTCTGGTATTTCTATCAATTTCCCGAATTTATCAAAAGCTCTTGCTTCTAACATGGATTTTGTAGACTTCGATGATGTGGTAGATAGTTTTGGTTCTTTTAAATGAAATCCTTTACCCATGAAGACAACATTGGCGATTTTTAATGCTTGGAAGGAAGTCTCTATGGCTTCCTCTGTGTACTTAAGGTAGCCCGTAGAAGATAGATGACTCACTATCATAACTTCTTCCCCATATATTATCACCAGTTTATTGTCCACTATAAAATTTAGCTTTTGATGGAGAGTGGATGTCACTACTCTTGAAGCGTGAATCCATGGTCTCTTTAAAAGGCAACTATACGCCGACTTAATATCCATCACTTGGAAGGTTATTTCAAAGTTATGGGGTCCGATTTGAATCGGTAGGTCAATCTCACTAACAACTTGTCTTCTAGATCCGTTAAACGCTTTCACCACCATAGTACTTGGTATCAAGAAGCCCCGTCAACAAATAGTTTTGATAGTGCTGGCTTTGGCATGACATTTAACGTTGAACCATTATCAACTAGCACTCGTACAAGAATATGATCTTAACACCTCACATAGATATGTTGTGCTTTATTATGCTCTATTCCCTCTGCTGGTAATTCAACATCGCTAAAACTCAAATTGCTACTGGCGGTGATATTATCGACAACCCCATCAAATTGGTTGGCAATGATATCATGAGTAACATGGGCCTTGTTTAAAATTTTCATCAGTGCCCTTCTGTGCGTTTCAGAGTTTAATAACAAAGAAAGAATAGATATATTGGAAGGGGTTTGATTTAGTTGATCTACCACCTTATCCTGACGTTACTTTATAAACTTCAAAAATTCATTAGCTTTTTCTACGGGCACCGTCTTTTTGCAAATTTATGGTCCTTTTATGGTATGATACACAACTTCTTTTCCTTTTTCTCTACGACCCTCCTTTTTCCTAAGTTGTTCAGGAGCGTATACTCGACTATTTCGGGTCATCCCACAAATCCTTGAAATATTGGTGACATCAGTACCTTGAGGTTTAGAGCTATCGCCTGATTGGTGGTTGACTAAATGGGATGTGACTTCATAACTCCATGGTACCGCCCTGTTATTTTCATAAGGAAAAGAGTTTGGTGCTTGAACAATTACTGCATTTTTTTCGCTATGAGTTGGTTTAGGATTCTCTTTTCTATAGAGGATTTCCAATGGTTTTGAAAAATATCTATCATTTTTCATGCATTGCTCTATGGTCAATACGTGATCATCTTTTGTATATTGGTGTATCTCTTCTTCAATGAGATTGACAACGATATCTTCGTGACCCGACAAAGGATCATTCATTACATTGAGACCATCATCCTTGAAGGTAAGCTATTTTGCATTAATCAATTCTTGCACTTTAGATTTTAGGGCTTGACAATCTTCGATGGAATATCCTACGGCTCCTACATGGTATTCACCTTTGGCTTTAGGGTTATGCCATTTCGGGAATGGTGTTTCTAAAGGAATCATTGGCCTCATGACTACCATTGAATTCTGGAGTAGGTAAGGCAACAATTGACTGTATGACACGGGAATCAGGTCAAAACGAGTTATCTTCTTCTCTCAATTAATTGTGGTTTGTAGTGATTCAGGATTGGATTTTGGTTCTATGGGTTTTGTTGGAAAAACGTGACAGGCGGTGGTTGGGCCATATGTGGTTGATAAAGAGATGGCATTGAAGGATGATACTGTGAGTTTGGAGCTTGTGAAGTCGCAGCCACATATGGATAGGGAATATAGGGAATTTAGGGTATTGGGGGATGGAAATTTGGAGGTTGATAAGAATTCATAGCTGGAGAATAAGAGACCCTTGAATTTGTTATTACATCGTTAGCATCCCCTTCTTTCTTTTTTGTGAAGGTTGTTTTGGGTCTCTTCATGCCAGTTGCTGCACATATAAACTTGCCACTCCTCATCACACTTTATATCCCTTCTCCTATCATACCTAGGTCAAAAAAAGGTTCTACTTGTGATGCCACTTCTCTCCACCGTTGTGCATATTCTTTGAAAGTTTCGTTGTCCTTTTTCAATGAATTATGCAATTGCATCCTATCAAGGGCCATGTCAATGTTGTACATGCATTGCCTCAAGAAGGCATCAGCCAAGTCTTTCCACGAACAAATACGATTTCGCTTAAGATGCATATACCAACTGAATGATTCCCCACTCAAACTATCTTGGAAAAAGAAAATGAGAAGTTTGTCGTTACGAGCATGAGAAGCCATTTTCCTACAATACATAGTCAGATTATTTTTAGGACATGTGGTGCCTTTGTATTTTTCGAACTCGAGAACCTTGAATTTTGGAGGGAAAGTGATGACTCTTCATCATATGCATATTTTTTATTATTGTTTTTAGTCTTATTTATCTTTTATTTATTAGTTAATTTAACGATTTATTTAATATATATTGTTAATTTTATTTCTTTGATTTAATGAAATGTTTATGTTCTTATTTCCTTGATTAAGTAGAGATTTTTCAGAGTTTTGCATTGTTACTTTGTTTTAGTGTAGTGCTGAATTTTGGTGAGAAATCAACATAACCTATGTAGAGTATTTCAGCCATATCTGGAGTTGTAGCTGTCCCATTGGAGTCAAAAACAAGTTCAATTGAACGCTAAGATCCATAGCTACAATTTTCATGAAGACACCAGAACCAAATTTAGACTCAAGAGAGGAGATAAATGGAGTATATGTCAGACAGCAGATGTTGTGCGCATGAAGCGCAATAACCGCGCTTGAGGCGCATTTCTTGCCTTTCAGCACTGCCAACGCGCGCTTGGGGAGCGTGGACACGACATCATTAATTAAAAACACAAATATTCACTTTTTAGGTATCTTTTTGACTATTGCGTAGTTGAGAGACTTGTGCCCTAGTATAGAAACTCAAAGACGACCGTTTTTAACACCATTGGAGCAGTTTTATCAAGAATCATTCATGAATCTTTCTTGTAATTCTTCTCTAATATCTATCTTTTATATCTCTGTCCTGAGTAACTAAACCCTATATATTAGGGATGAGTGTAACAAGATGAAACCCTTATTTTTCTAATTTGATTTCTATTTATATGAATGAGTTTATTGAATTATTTTTCTCATCTTTGTGCTTAATGTTTTTTATTACTTGATCAACATTAAAATATTCTACGATTCGTATTTTGAAACGGGAGTAGACTTTAGGAATACTTGAGATGAGAAATTCATGAATTTGCAGTTTAGGGATAGATGCAGGTCATGAAACCAATTAAATTACTTGCAAAGACAATAGTTTTAAAAGAGGATTCCTGTACGTTAATGCTTAATTCAAATCATAAATCTACTAAGGAATTAGTGGTTACTTTGAAATTAAAGGTTCTATGACTAAGACATTTGGGCAAGAATAATAAAGAGAATTCGGTAATAATTCAATAAAAGAATTCAATAACTAGGATCAAATTAGACACCAAGGTTGGATTCAAAGTGAAACTCATCCCTGACATTTTTCTCATTATGAAGGATCAATTTTATTACAGTTGTTAAATTTAAATATTATTTCAATCAATTTGGAAACTTTTTGTTCAATTTTAGTAATTAAATATAATTCAATAGTAAAACGCAATCCTTAAGTTCAACACTCGGTACTACCGTTTTATTATAACTTGCAACGATTCAGTACACTTGCTGAAACGCTATCATGCTTTTGGCACCGTTGTTGGGGATTGCCATATCACTATTGTATTTAATTTATTTACTTAAGTGAAATTTTTTGTTCTGCAATAAATTTTTTTATTTGATTTGATTTTTTTTTCAAAAAAAAAAACTTTTATTTTCTATTATTATTTGTAGAGTTTGCTAATGTCATGTCTAGTGACTTGTCTCTTCTTTGTTTGAGATAACTATTTGCTATAGAGCATGAAAGATTATAATGAATATATTATATTACAATCATATGAAGAGTGTGATACTTTTCTTATATCGGGTATATGTCACATGATTGAGGGGCAAATCTTGAACTATACATTTTTAAAATATCACCCTCAGATCCCTCCAATGCAGCCTCTTAGGTGTGACTTTTGCAGAGAAGCACATAAGAATGAAAATTGTTCTGATGACCTTGTCAAACTAGTAGAATATGAAGATTTTTTGGTCAAAGCTGCAGAAAACAACGAGTGTTACATTAAAAAGATAATTTGGGAACAAAGTCTACCTCCTAAAATTCTATCCAAAGAATCAGATGACAAAGGCTTTCACGTTACAAACGTTTTGGTTGAATTCATGAAGAATAACATGGTTTCAATTGAAATATTTGAAAATCAATGTGAGAGGTTATTTGAGAAAGTGGTTGAGTTTGAGAAGTTGGAGGAGAAGTTGAAGATTGAAGATAATTTCATTGTTGTGGTAGAAGAAGATAAGAAAGAGGGAAAGACGAACGAGGAAAAGAAACAAGACGAGAATGATAAAGTTCGAGATTCAATCTATGGCTTGTTTGTCAATGTCCAATTGAGAAGGAGATGGAAACAACATCTTTTATTTCTTAAGTTCATGGAATTTCTATCAAACAAAAAGAAAAAGAAGGATGATGTGTTCTTCCTGTCATATATGCCTCCTTGACAATAGTTGAGGCATTAAGCTAATGACTTTAAAGAAGCGCTTCGTTGGAGGCAACCCAGAGGTAGAGGTAACTTTTTTTTGCAATCTTATTTTTGTTATTTGAATTTGTTTCTTTCTAATTGTGTGTAAACGTGCACTATGATGAAGAATTATTAACAACTTGCATTTGGTCTTATGTTTTCTGTTTGGGATTTTGAAATTTAAACTCTATTTTGTTGTTGATATCATTGCTCAATTCGATAAGTTTCACTAATGCATGTATTGCTAATTACTCCTTGGTTGTCGAAGTCTCAATTGCCATTAAATAAATTTTGTAGTAGCATGTTTGGTATCATTTAGATAATTCATACTCTTTCTTATCATCCTAGCTGTGAGCTTTTGGGCGGGCCTAAGCACTTTAATTCTTTGTTGTGTGATTATCCAGTCATGTGTTATCCCTTCAAAACTTGCACTAATTCTGAGTTGCATCACTTGTAATATATGCATACACTGGGGAAATTTTGTTTGGTCGCTATGAATGTTTTACCTTTTGTTTTACCTTTTGCTATGAATGTTTTACCTTTTGAATGTTTTACCTATGAATGTTTTACCTTTTGCTAGCCCCTTTGAGTCTTGCCCTTATATTTTGGTTACTAGCCACATTACAAGCCAAATACCTAACTTTAATTAAATCACCTTACTTGGAGTTAGGTAGAAAAAATTTCTTTTGTCTTGACAAAGTTCTAAGTTTGGGGTTGCTCATGAGATAACTACCTTTAAGTTTGGGGTGGTGATTCTCACAAAAAGAAAAAAGAAATTAGTTTGTGTACTTTGGTGAATAATATCTTCTTGATTCTTTTGTCAATGTTTGAGAATCTTGAGAATAAAAAGCTGAAGAAAAATAAAAAATGGTAGAATAATTTGGAAATGTATGCCGAACTCCAAGTAGTAAAGCCTACTATCCCAAAATGTCCTACCCTTACCTAAGCCCAATTACAACCTGAAAGTCCTCCAAAAGTGTATGTGTTTGCTGCATTGTGATTGCTAACTAGAATTTTTTCAAGCCTATGGTAGCGTGATGCATGTTTTCAGATTTGAGTGATAAATTCATAACCGTTTCAAAACACTTGAGAGAAATTTTGGTGAGATTGTGTGAAGAGAGAGTTGAATTTGATAAATGAATTCTAAAGTGTACAAGTTTTGTTGTTTTTTGTAAGCAACCATGGAGCATGATGAATGTTTTGTAGTAGCTGGAACTTTGAAAATTAAGTTCGATTTGGTTTGAGAAATTGAGTTAAAGTTTGTGTTTAACTGCACCAAATATGAAATTAATTGTTGATTGGGGATAAGCAATAGATTAAGTTTGGGGTTGTGATGACTCTTCATCATATGCATATTTTTTTTTTATTGTTTTTAGTCTTATTTATATTTTATTCATTAGTTAATTTAAGGATTGATTTGATATATTTTGTTAATTTTATTTCTTTGATTTAATGAAATTTTTATGTTCTTATTTCCTTGATTAAGTAGAGATTTTTCGGATTTTTGCGTTGTTACTTTGTTTTAGTGTAGTGCTGAATTTTGGTGAGAAATCAACATGATCTATGTAGATTATTTCAGCCATATCTGAAGTTGTCGATGTCCCATTGGAGTCAAACCAAGTGCAATTAAAAGCTAAGATCCATAACTATAATTTACACGAAGACACCAGAACCAAATCCAAACTCAAGAGAGGAGAAAAATGCAGTATAAGTCAGACATCAGATGTTGTGCTGCAGAAGCGCAACATCCGTGCTTGACGCGCATTTCTTGCCTTCCAGCACTGTCAGCGCACGCCTGGGGCTTGTTGACGCTACAACGTTCTTTAAAAACACAATTTTTCACTTTTTAGATATCTTTTTTACTATTGGGAAGTTGGGAGACTTATGTCGTAGCATAGATACTCAAAGACGGCCGCTTCTAACAGTTTTATCAAGAATCATTCATGAATCTTTCTTGTAATTCTTCTCTAATCTCTATCTTTTATATCTCTTTCATGAGTAACTAAACCTAATTTTTTGGGGATGAGTGTAACAAGATGAAACCCTTATTTTTCTAATTTGATTTCTATTTATATGAATGAGTTTATGGAATTATTTTTCTCATCTCTGTGCTTAGTACTTTTTATTGCTTGATCAACATTAAAATGTTCTACGATTCGTATTTTGAAATGGGATTGGACTTTACGATTGCTTGAGATGAGAAATTCATGAATCTCTAATCTAGGGATAGATGCAGGTCATGAAACCAATTAAAATAGTTGCAAAGATAATAGTTTAAAAAGAGGATTCATGTACGGTAATTCTTAATTCAAATCTTAAATCTACTAAAGAATTAGGTGTTACTTTGGAATTAAAGGTTCTGTCACTAAGACATTAGGGCAAGAATAATAAAGAGAATTCGTTAATAATTCAATAAAGGAATTCAGTAACTACGATCAATTTAGACACCAAGGTTGGATTCGAAGTGAAACTCATCCCTGACATTTTTCTGATCATGAAGGATCAATTTTATTGCAGTTGTTAATTTTAAATATTATTTCAATCAATTTGGAAACGTTTTGTTCAATTTTAGTAATTAAATGTAATTCCATCATAAAACGTAATTCTTGAGTTCGACACTCGGTACTACCGTTTTATTATAACTTGCAACAATTAAGTACACTTGCTGAAACGCTATCAGATAGTCACATCAGGAACGAAACACATATCAAAATCTTAGAGACCATAGACATTATGCCCCTCAATTGCATTTATTCGCTCTTCTAAAATATGGAATTTCTCTTTTGATTGTGTATCATCCCCAATGTAACGTTGTTGCCAATTCCCGTTAGCATCCAAATTGGGGTACTTGAGGTACACTATATGGAATATTTTCTGAGGGTATAGTGTTTTCGGGTGGCACATAGCCAAGATGAGGTGGGATTTGTGATTGCTTTAGGTTTTGGGGGTTGACAGCTAAATGGTTTTGGTTATTGTCCATGGGGTTGATGACTACAGGCGGAGTATAACCAAGTAGGAGACCATATATAAGAAATTGTATAGCTGTTGTACGAAATTGCTGGTTAGTCGGGGTAAAGCCCGGTGTGTAAGATGGAGTGGTCTGGTGTTCTTCATTTGTAGTTGGAGGATCCCCATCCGTATTATCCTTCATTGCCAAAGCCTGCATAGCTTCCAAGATTCGGTCAACCTTGTCCTTCAGTTGGTTAACATCTGTTCTTATCACTGCTTGGTTTTGCTTGAGTTCATCCATGATCTTGGAGTTTGCGCGAGGAAACAACTTTGTTGTTTTTTTTAATTAAATAAAATTTCGATGAGTATGCGTTAAAATACGAATGAAGATGAAATCAATTTGTTAATTATGATAGTTGGATGTTGAAGAATCATAAGCCTTATGTAATTTTTTAACAAGAATGAATTATTAGTGAAGAAAATATGGGGATCGGAAATCAAAATAGCAAATCCTTCATTGATGAGAAAAAAAATACATCACATTTAAATTAAAAACTACATTGACTATGTGATTCCAATCTTTTGTTTTAATAGGACAACCAATCTTCTGCTCCAATTCTTCTACTAAATTTTTGCAATATTCAACGTACTTGTAGACTTTGACTGAAGTATTCAACGGATGCATTACCACATCAATATCTCTTAGATGCTTTGGAATTTTTATGATTTCTTGATTAGCTAGCATTCCCAATTTTGAAAAGCAGTCTTTCCAATGTCTTCCTTTATCTTCCAGCTCTTTACAGATCTCTTGATTCTTCAATTGACCTAGCAACATCATAAAACGATCCTCCCAAGGTTTCGTTCTTTAGGTCACTGTAGATCTTTTCTTGGTAATCAATATAATTTTCAACTCACTAGAATTCTCTATTTCTATTCTTAGTGCATCTTGATGTTTTGAGTAGTTCTTTAATTTCTTCTTTGTGTTGCCTCTCATTTCTTACACGACTATCACACTTAGCTACCATTTCTTTAAGTTGTTTCTTTAAATCATCAAACTCTTTCATTATCTTTTTCTTAAAGCTTGCTGATTTTGTCCACAACTGCTTCCATATATAGGCCTCTTCGATAGCTGCATTCTTTTCTTGATTCCGCACGTATAACTCTTCATTTTCACCTCTCAAACAATCTTCTATGCCGAGTTTATTTTATTTTTCAATTTTCAGCCTCTTGTTGCTTCTTTCAATAAACTGACTTTTACATGTGTTTTCTGATCGTAAGTTCTCATTCTCTTGGGAGAATTTTTCTAACTTCAATTGTAGATCTTTTTTATTCTCTTCAAATTTTAACAATGATGCTTTGAGTTTTTCTAATTCTTCATTAGCAATAAGGTTAGGTTCAGGTATTTCCTGATCACTCGAGGGTGTATTGTGGAAAGGTAACTTGATCTCTTGGACTTTAGTTTTTTACCCATTGTTATAGGCTTATTTTGTGGTGCAACTTCTGGATCCAAGTACTTGTCCTTTTCTAATGATCATTTCCCAAGCTCGACTTATCCTTCACAACATTGGTGAGTCTACTATACCTGTATTGTGCAAAACAAAAGCTTCCAACGACTTATCATATGGTTTTTCGAACATAGGGTAGCCAAGCTATCTCAAAGCTACCGTCGGATTTGTAATTCATACATGCTTTGGTTCCCATGAGAGGTAAATTTGGGAAAGCTCGACATTGACATATTACTTCCTCCACCCCTTGTTCTCTATGATACCATGAGATTGTGTCCCCGGTAGGGCTAGCTATACTCTGAGCCCATTCACGATTATTTTTAATTCTAACATGATGTCTTTTATTGAACATATGAGACATGAACCAAGTATACAACACTGGAGCCCAACACAAAATTGTTTCCCCTTTCTTCTCATGTTGCATATGTAGGAAGTAGTATACATCAGCAAGAATCGCGGGAACTGGATTTTGTTTATATTTGTTAAAAGCTAAGAAGACATTGATGGCAACAAAATCTACAAAATTATTAAGGTTTGGGAATAAAATAATACCATAGATAATCAGATCCAAAACATCTATAAAAATACTCCATTCTTTTTTAACGGCTAAATCCTAACACTTTTTCTCTAGATATTTTCTTGAAAAGCCATGAATGGCTTCTTTTCCTCTTTTGTACTTGCCAACTCTCTTATGTCGATTTTCAGCACTTGCATCCAAACTCGGGGTTGCCCAATATATCAATAAGGATTTCCTTTCTTTAGGGGGTAACCCAATATTCGTTCAAATTCCTCTAATGTCGGGGCCAACTGAAAGTCTTGAAATGTGAAACATCGTAAGAGAGGGTCGCAATACTGAGCCAATGCCGTGAGGGCCTATGTTTGCACATTAACTACCAAGAGATTTAGGATCTTCCCATATTTGTGAAAGAAACTATCACGTTGTATAGTTTTCATTTGATTGCTGATGTCTCTTAAACTTTTCAAATCAAGTTGCTTGAACTTTAAAAGTAAAGTTTTTCTTGTTTCCGATCCCATTGTCTCCTTTAATTTAATATGTGACTAAGGTTACTATGATTCCCCAACAATCTTGAAAATTGATGTAAAATGCCAATTCATTTTCAAAAGAAACAATGTCATGAGATATAAATGCAATTATGTAGAATGACAATTATGAATATATAACATTTTGAATGAATGTATGAGGTATTTTTGCTTATATGAATATTCTTATGATGAAAGGGTTTACTAGCTTATGTAGTGAAACTCTCAAAAGGGTGGCTCTGTAGTTCTATACACAGTTCCTAGAGCCCGTGATCCTATTTTGAAATATTGTCAACTACAATAGGTAAACTATTTGGAGTGACAATATCCCTAACAAGAACAAACTCTTGGTGAGATTTTCATGCTAACCAAACAGGATGTACATCCAGAAGGCTACCAGTACACAACCTCAATTTGTAAATTGATTTGATTTTAAAACTGTAGTTAGATTTGGCATTGTAAATTGATGAGACATAATGAATTTATTTATTTTAATTATTTTATTTCCTTTTTTAAAATATATATTTCCTTTTTTGATTTATTTTCCTTTTCGATTTATTTTTAACAAAATGGACAAAATTGGGGTACTACAGAAATTAGTTTGATTTAATTAGTGTTGTTAACTTAAAATTCGCATGACATATGTGTGATGTTATAGCCATAAATTTTTCCCTAGACCTTAGTTCTAAATTATTGTTAGTTTTCTGGAAATTACACTCAATTACCTACAAATTGAGTACAAATATGTGATGATTGATGCTTAAAAATTGGTTACAAGTTAATCCAATTGTTCTCCTGTTTTTCCGACTTTGTGTATTATTTTGATAAATTTTAAGAATTTTGGGCTTAAACTAGTAATCATAAGCCTTCTAAAGACTGTTCATTTACTCAATTATGATACTTATAAGTTCATGTTAGTTGACTCTGCAGTTACTCTCAATTTTGCGTTGTTATAACATAAATTTGGGGTTGTTTTAGGAAAAATCTATCTCAAGCTTGTTCCCTTGAATTTCATTTTACATTATATGATTAATATGATATAATTGACTTAATAGTGTATGTTATTATAAGAATTTTCAAGGTTGAGTGTGTGATAGTCTTTAATATATTTATTAATAGATGTTATAATTAGTAGGTATTATATATAGATATATGTGTGTGTGTGGATTGTTATATATAATTACTAGATGATTGATTAAGGTGAGAAGTATAGGATTCATCGTAGCTAGATAAATTCTCCATCAATATACAAAGAAAACGAGGATAAGTGGGGCACCACTTACGAACGTAATTATGTGCAATCTTCAAGAAGAGGGCATTAGTAAAACTAATGTAGTCTTTTATGACATGCTTGTTAGGAAGAGTTTAACGTCTAATGGCTTAAATACTTAGAAAGAGTCAAAACTATACATAGAAGGGGTAACTCGGGATTAGCTATAAAGGAAGAGGAACTCAGAAGATAAATATTTCTTTGAATTAGAATGGTAATTGATTTTGTGTTGGGATTTGTATTAACCATCTCTTTTATCGAATAATGTTAATGTTCAAGTTATATTCTATATAATTAACTTATGGTATTACTGTGTCCAAATTGTTAGTAGAATTTTTGTGCAAGTTTCATCGTAGTGAGTCATATTAATTTATTTCTAATCAAATTAATTAAAAAAATTAATTCTAAAACAAAAGGTTAGATGTTTTAACTTGGTAGAAATTATCTTTAGGATCCATTTAATGGACAAGATAAAAGACATGATAGAAATAAGTTATCATATGTTGTCTGAATCTATTGTTTGATAAGCCAATATGATATGATAAATTATTCCAGAACTCTATCATATCATGTCTCTCTAGTTCAAATTTCTTTCTTGAATATGAGATGGGTTAGAAGCCAACAAGATCAAATAAGAAAAATAATTTACTCAATTATCCTTATAAAATATAAAATTAAAATATAAAAAATATAAATATATAAACAATTTATAAAATAGAATCTAAAATATAAAAATGTAAATCAAATCAAATCTAATTATAAAAATAATTAATATAATTTGATCTTAAACTTGAAAATGAAATATAAATAATTAATTTAAGAAGTGTCTATGATTTTATCAAAAGGATAATTTAGTCTTTTTATATAATTTATTAAATTAGCATTCAAAATTATGAAAATACAAAATTAGTTAATGTTATGTGAATATGTCATCCCATTGGTGTTAAGTGTCTACAAACAAAATGTTTAGTGCCATTTTTTGAACAAAAACCCTAATAAAGTGGTGTCTGGTATCGTGTTTAGCTCTTTAATGTAGGATAAGGGTTTTGGTTAGACAAAGGACATAAGTGTTATCACAATAGATGAAAATGTTAGTCTCTAGAATTTTGTAGTCTTCTAGTTAATGTTTCATCCAAAGTAGTTGAGAACCGAAACCAATTGCCGAAATGTATTCACCATCTATTATTGACATTGCAATGGTGTTTTGTCTCTTACTTGATCAAGATATTAAGTTATCATCTTAAAAAGTGCAGTTCCCACTAGTGCTCTTTCTCTCAAGTTTCTCTCCAATATAATCAGAATCACATTTTCCACTTAGTTTGTACTTAGGAGATTTCTTGTAGAACAAAGTAAGATTGGTAGTGCATTTTAGATATCTAAGTATTCTCTTAATAGTAGTTAAATGTGATTCCCTAGGGTCAGCTTGAAATCTTTAACATACACATACACTAAACATGATGTCAGGTATGGAAGCGGTAAGGTAAAGTAGGGATCCTACCATTCCTCTATAATTTTTTTTTGTCAACATTTTGGCCTGAATAATCTTTTTCAAGTGAATAGGTATGGTGCACTGGGGTAGCCATAGATTTGCAATATTTAGTTTGGTGAATGTATATGCCTTTTTGACTTTGCTGAATTTGTATCCTTAATAAGAACTTAATTTTGGTGAATGTATATACTTTGCTGAATTTAGTTTGGTGAATGTATATGCCTTTTTGACTTTGCAGAATTTGATTTTGGTTCTGATAGGTATTGTGATGACCAATACTTCTTCCACCAGAGTCAGTTGGCTATTTTTTTGGTAGGTCTTGGAATATATACCTCTTTCCTTTCATTTATTGGAAACATCAATTGACCAGACACCATGACTAGTGTTTTAATTTGGTTAATTAGAACATCTGCAACATAAATAATTTTATCCTTTGATACGCAAATTTGGTGGGTCCTGGTTTGTTAGATCTTAAAAGTTTTTTGTCTTTCCATGTGGTTAGCAAATAGTGCATAAATCATCAGAGGGGACATACTTAGGTTTAGTTAGTTTTCTTGAAATCCTACTATTCTTTTAGCATTCCTGCTAACACATGAAATCATATATGCATACTTGCTTCTTTTCATACCATTATCATCAAAATCTTGAAATACTTCTTTATGCTTATCCGAGTTTCATGTGGTATTTTCAATTGATGATGAACTATAATTACTTTTCAGAGTTAAGTTCAACAATATATGTTTTAAATCAAATCGAGAAAATTCATAAAATACCTCAATTTCTTCATCTACTGATTCACTGAATATATACATGTTGAACCCTTGGATCTATCCACAAACACTGTAAAGTGCTCAGCCTTGAGACCATGCTATGATACCAATTGAATATACAAATAAGAGAAAGGGGGTTGAAGTGTGTTTGTCATAGTTGATAACTTTTTACTAATTTGATGAAGGTTCTGTATTTATTTTATTTTTATGAATTACTTAGTTAAGAAACAATCATATTCAAAGGTAACGAACAATGAAAAGATAAACAATATGACACATAGATATATCATGGTTCACCACTAACTTTGCTACATCCAATCCCCTCAATCATAAGACTTTTATTTACTTATTTAAATACCTTGAATTATAAGACGTATGACCCTCCAAGTCAATCTTCCCAAACAGCCTGGAAACCCCAAAATTTTTGAGGAACTAACCACCTTGGTCGTGCAAGTCAGGTCTTCTCATAAAAATCTGACAACCCTAAATTGAAGAAGAAACTAAACCACTATCGAGTTGGATACAAAAGATTAGAAATTTACGTGTTTGCTTTTAACAAAGTTGATAGTAATAATAATAATAATAATAATAATAATAATAATAATAATAATAAATAATAATAATAATAATAACTGTCACACTCTAAGAAAAAAAACATAGAGAATATTTTTCATTCGAACAAGTGTTTCTCTCTTTGAACTATATGTATCTATTTAAATTAAAATTAGAGCTTCAATTTAGTCCTTTTTAGTTCTCCTTTAATTCTGAATTGTATCTTGTTTAGATCGAGTTTGTAAATTCTTCTGATTGATTATGTTCCTATTTTGTTCACATTTTGTTATTAAATTCTTAAGATTAATTCAATTCATAAGATTCACATTTTGAATTAATCTTAAGAATTTAATAACAAAATGTGAACCAAAGGATTCAAACAGTCTAGAAGGACCTCAAAAATCAACATAACCAAGCAAAATAAAATAAATGATTAAAACCAATGAAATTAACAAACAAGAGGATAAAAGTAAATCGAGGGAAAACATCCTCCAATGCATCAGAGGATAGGAATGACTAGGACAATGCAAGTTAAGACCCTTCAGAACCAAGAAATAGGTCGAAATATTAATCATCACCTCCTCAAACTCTTTTTAATTGAAATTCAAACGATCCTCTAAAGACAAGATTTTCTTTTAAGGACACATCACATTTTGGCTGACTCTTTGAACTATAATCAACATTAGTGGATGAAGTTCTTTTAGATGAAAAATGAATTTTAGCAATGCAAGAAGAACTAAAGGAATTCAAAAGAAATGATGTTTGGGATCATGTGCCAAAACCAAGAATAAGAAGCCAATTGGAATTAAATAGGTGTTCAGAAATAAATTGAATGAATATGGAGAAGTTGTGAGAAATAGAGATAGATTAATAGCACAAATCTACAATTAACAAGAATGTATTGATTACACTAAGACATTTGATCTAGTGACAAGAATTTGCTAAGTTGATGCAAAAAGAATTTTAAATGAGCATGACCAAAATCTAACAGATTCAAGATAGTGTAGTGATCTATTAGACCAAATACGCCAAAGAAATTCTCAAATGGTTCAATTAAAATGGATGAATGCAAGCCCATGAGTACTCTAATGATCCAACTTGCTCACTTGATAAAGATGATTCAAGAACAAAAGTTGATAAGCAAAACCTTTAGAGGTATTTCAGGATCACTCCTATACTCAACTACCTCAAGACCAAATATTCTTTTTAGTGTTTACCTCTATGCCAGATTTCAGTCAGACCTAAGAGAATCCCACTTAACAATAGTTAGGAGGATTTTCAAATATTTGAAAGGCATTACCAACTTGTAACTGTTTTATAAGAAATCACCATAATACAAGTTAGTTGGATATTGTGATGTGGACTATGCATGAGACAATCTTGAAAAGAAAAACACAAGTGAAAACTATACTTTTCTTAGTAACAATCTCATCTCATGGTCCAACAAGAGTCAAGGGACAATTGCATTATCAATAACAGAGACATAATATATATTAGTTGTTGGTTGTAGTAATCAACTTTTATAGATGAAACATCAATTAGAGGATCATAAACTCTATGAAAAGGAAATTCCCATATTCTGGGACAATACCTTTGCCATCTATTTAACCAAAAATCCAATTATGCATTACATATAGAGTCAAACATATTGAAATCAAACACCAATTCATCAAAGATTTTAATCAGAAGGGCATTCTTGACATAAAATTTATAGATATTGATCATCAGTGGATTGATATCTTCCCAAAACCCCTTGCTAATGACAAGTTCTTTTTCACTAAAGAAAACATAAATCTTGTTAAAATTTCTGAATGATGTTTTGATACTCTTTATTACATGCCTCTGATATTTTATAATTTGCATTTCTTTTAAATGTTCTTTCATTTGTCATATTTTATTTTTTCACTCCTTTTGTTTAATGAAAAAGGGGGAGAAAAGAAAATATTTTGTAGAACAATTTTGACTCATTTGCTTTGATTAATTATTTTTACATAATGAGGAAAATATTCTTGAAAAAAACCTATGTATGCTCTAAGTTAACGGAATCATCTTTTTATTTCATACTTTTTATTATTAATTTGTTCACAAAAATGAAGTTTTGTCATCAACAAAAATAGAAGATTGTTTGAGATCAATTTAATGTACTAATTTTTTAAATTAAGTGTGAGAAAAATAAAACAAATAGGTATATTCTAGATCTAAGAATAAAAAGAAACAATGAAAATTCCAGGAAAAAGGAAAAATTAGATGAAACAATTGAATTAGAGGGAAACATCATAACATATGGAATTGCAAAAGTCAGAGGAACCAACACATAAGAGGAAGCAACTAATCACTACACCAAAATATTTGAATACTTATCGAAAATTATCCAGATATCCTAGTCTGTTTATAAATTATTTGGTATATATAGAAAAATGGTATATATCATTTATAAAATAAATTGATTTTTTTAAACTAATTTTTACAGTTATTGCGTGGGTAAAATTAAAAAAATCCATGGATAAAGAAAAAAAATACATTCCATGTTAAAGTTGTTCAAAATTTATTCGTGTTGTATTTACCGTAACTTCTTCGTAGGTAAATGAAGAAAATAATTTTAATTGTTCTACGAATTGTGCATGAGTAACATGCAAATAAAGTTTTGTGTTATAATTTATTTTTTTGTTAAAAATTTTTGTATTCAGTTAAAAAAAAATTTATGTGAAATAACTCTTCATTCTCACATAACTAAAAAAATCACTAAGTCTTACTTGTCTCTATAGAACCATAAACTCTTCTTCTTCTTTCAACTTCTTCTAGATTGCAACCTTCTCCAACCCGGGTTGCCGCCGATCCGTCGACTCAGAACGCTTTGGCCGCCACCTCGACATTCACTCTCTCTCGTTCACAGGTGTTCTCTCATTCTACGAACCAATGTCTGTGAGTATTATGTGGATACTTTCTAATTATTTACGAACATTCAGTGGGTAAAGCCAAAATCCTCTGTAGGTAGTAGCATGTTTTCTTGTAGTGAATGCTCGTGAGTCCGCTAGCTCTAATACATTGACTTTAATATTTAACTATAAAGTGCTAACTCTGGTAAAGTAACTATAGCTCTAATATTCAACAAGTTCTAATATGTTGCCCTTACCTCTAAAAGAAAAATAATACAAGCATATTTTTCTTTTTGCCTCTCATACTTCTGACTCTGCTTTTGATATTGACACACTCCAAACTGAGTCTTATTTTCATTCTTCTGACATTGACAAAAGCCAATGCCTCAGACAAAAAGTCTAACACCTCGTATACACCCAACCTCCCATGGTGAAGCCTAAATAACTAACCTAATATGCATATGACAAACAATTGTGTTCCATGTGACATACACATGAGTTTAAGCTTAAAGAAACACCTAATAAAGAACTCAAATTTATAAATATAACACATGCAAGTTACAAATATGAAGGTGTGTACATTTACATAGGATATATGTGTTATACATATGAGGCCAATATTCAAAATACAATCATATATAAATACACTCAAAAAGAAAGAATATGAAAAATACCCTAACTATCAATAAGACAATTGTCCTCTAACACGATATTAATGTCTCCTTTTAACTCATGAAAATGCAAAGTTGTTTGAAAACATTCACTTATATCACAGTTTTTATTGGTACAAAGATATTTTTTAAATGATATAGTGCTCACTTCTCAGTTTCAAAAAGTAAAGGGAGAATTTGGTGATGAACTATCCCAAGAAGCATGCTCCCTCCAATAATCTCCCAACCTTTTCATATCAACAAGAGAAGATCCACCACCTTCTCTAGCTACCTTAGCACTTATTTTCATTTTCAAAATCCTTTCTCTAATCTCTTTTCCACCGTCAGATTCCATCAACTCCTTTACTCGCTCCCCTAACTCAATCCCACTCACACGTCCATTTTGCGATTTATTTACTTTTATAGCCATCTTCATTTCATCAACCAAAAACACTTTGTTTAAATTTTGTTCAGCATACAAAGGCCATGCTATCATAGGCACTCCTTCACAAATAGCTTCTAATATCGAGTTCCATCCACAATGTGTCACAAATCCACCAACCGAGTTATGACTCAATATTGCTCTTTGTGGGGCCCAATTTCTAACCACTAAACCATTCTCCTTTGTTCTATCCAAAAATCCTTCGGGTAATAACTCTTCCAAACTCAACTCCTCTAAGTCTAACTCGCTCCTAACAATCCACAAGAATCTTTGTTCACTTTTCTCCAATCCAAAAGCTATCTCATTCAATTGAGTCTTAGAAAATCTCCCCATGCTTCCAAAACTCAATAGCACGACGCTTCGACTCGGTTGCGAGTCGAGCCAACTCAAACACAAACTCCCTCTTTCATCTTCCACCTTACAAGGAGGTGAAATCATTGGTCCAATACAAAAGAATGGAGGTGTTGTTCCTTCAGGAAGACACAATCCACCTTTTAAAGCTTTTAATACTCTTTCTTCAATGGCATCAAAAGTGTTTATGATAACTCCATCACTTTCCTTCATGCTTCTTGCAATATCCAAGAAAATCTTATAACCTTTATTCTCACGATCCTTCGCTTCCTCAGGCATATCCTCTATAGAAATCATAGGCAACCCTGGGATTTTAGGATGCATGTGAAAGTCTTTAAGGGATTTTGTGGTGTTTTGATGAATGGTTGGAAGTTGAAGACATACAGCAAGAGACGAAGCTCCTGAAGTGTAGTAAAAATAAGTAGATATGTTAAGTGTTGAAGTGATTTGGTTTGTGCCATAGTTCATGAAATCCAAAATAACACCTTTGAGGTTTGAACTTTTTGAAATAGATTGTAGAATATGGGCAACATGGTGGTTGCTACGACGACATAGTTCAACGGGGAGTATGTGAGGTGGATGTGTGATGGAAAATGAAATGGAAGGAATGTGATGGAAAGTAATAGAAGGAAAAGATTCACATGCAAAAGCTTTGACAAGTGTTTGAATCTCTTGCAATGATTGTGGTTTGGTATTTGGTGGTGAAAGGATGAGTATAGTGATGGAAAGTGAAGGATTATGTGTTAATATGAGTTTGCCTAACTCAACCATAGAGTTAACGTGTCCTTTTCCAAGAGCTGGATATAGAACTAAAGTATCCTTCATTTTGATGAAAATTGGAAGGAAATGAATTAATGATGTTTAGAGCTTTACTTACAAGGTTATCTATACGTTACACTTCTTGGAGAAATGTTTCCTTACTTGTTGTTCTATTTAAGGATAGTGTGATGTAGTGTTCAAATTAGTGATTTGTTTTTTTGGGTAATTTTTTAAATTTCTAAGTCAAGAAATGGCGTGTGTAAAAAGCACGTTTTTCTCGCACCATATTTTAAACATTATTTTATATTATACATTATACAACCCAACAACCTGTAATGAGTGATCACAATGAGTAAAACCAGCCACAGAGGTCAGGTAATGAGTGATCACAATGTCAAAGTACGGTGTACTTAATAATAGTTCAAGAGTATTATAAAAAAAGATTATTAAAATTTGAGAATGATATTTGTTTTGAAAACGAAAATAATATATTATATAATATATAAAATCACTTAATTAGTAATAATTTTGAATTTTCTTATCTTCTCATTCTTTTTACTAATTAATATTTAGGAGAAAAGTAGACACAAATAATTTTGATGAGTTTATAAACAAACAAAATATACTATTATTTTTGCATCTAACTCTCTTAACATAAGAGAAAAAACATTAAGTAAATAAGAAGATCCAAATTCTTTAACAGTATTATAGTAGTTTATGGTTAAAAATTCAAATCTTTTAAATAAAAACTTAAGTTTGATGTTATAAGTGAAAAAGAGGAAACCATTCTAGAAGAGAGTCAATCAAATTATTGGACGGAAATTAGTCATAAAAAGCGCAAAACTATATATTTATTTATAATAATATATGAGCCAGATCACTGTGTGAACTGTTTAAATTGATTTCGTTTGTCATTCAAAATAATAGAAGTATACTATTCGCCTATATAAAGTAAAATCTGTTGATTAAATATTATTTATATAAGTTCTTGCTAATTTGGCAATTAGGAGGGGATGAGAGAAGAAGGCATTGGAAAAGAGAAATGTTTGGTAGTCATATAAATGAGCAGTATCTTTTTGAACACTTTATTTTATTTATCTCTTAATTTTTATCATATATCAAACTCTTTATTTATTACTCTCGGTAAGTGTTAAAAGAAATGTGTGGAGTGTTTATTGCTAATTTTTCCATATAAATTGACGTGTGATCAAGGAGGATTTAGAAGGGACAATCATGGGTCTTGAATCATAATATGATTGTGTCATAATAATGTAATATTTTTGTTTTGTTGTTAAAAGACTAGTTCTTTAGTATTATAACAATTGATATATTTATAAAAGTAATAACTAAAAATGAGTATCAATATTAGTATTCAACGACATATTTTTTAGTTTATTTTCGATCGTACTATCTAATCAATTTAAGAAAGTAACTATTAATAAGTAAATGACAGTAATTAAATGACACAATAGAATTATTCTAGTTCCTTTTATAACCAAGGGTACATCTAGTCCTCTTGCACACTACAAGAGATTAATTCACTTATTGTTAGAAAATGTACAATTTTCACCCTGAAATTTCTGCTACAAACTTCTAACAACACTTCTAAAATAACACACAACTATCTTAGATTAAGCTACTTTAAGAAAGTACTACTTTCTTTTACAAGTGATACAATATAATTTGGAATAAGTATAATGATTCCAATCTAATAATACTTCAAGTACTTTGAGAATCTTTTTGAATGATATGAAAATGAAATGCAAGTACTTGTGAAAAAAATCAGAAATTTTGTTCAAAATTGTTCAAGGTTTGATTGAAAGATTGTGTAATCATTGATCTGAAATTATGGTGTATTTATACTCCATAAACATCTCTTCAATTTCATGGTCATTGATCCAAAAGGTTTGATGAACAAATACAATGATTCGGAGCCATTTCAGATATGAATAATTGTATTATTGCTTTCAGTTGTATTCGAATACAAGATGTATGTATTCGAATACACCTCTGTGTAACGTTCAAATTTATTCAAAATTTACACCTTGTATTCGAATACACAGTCATGTAGTCGAATACAAATTTGTCATTTTTGCCACTAACTTGTTACTTGTATTCGACTACAGCAGGTCGTAGTCGAATACATATTTAAAACTTTTGCTACTAACTTGTTGTATGTATTCGACTACAATAGGTCGTAGTCAAATACAAATGTGAAACTTTTGCTTCTGACTTAGCATCTATAGTCGATTACACTATGTTGTATTCGAATACAACTTTGTATTTTGTCAAAAAATTTGTTAAGATTTTGTTAATGTAATTTTGACTTTTGAATATACTTTATATACATGTAAATATGAATGGTTCTCATGTATTTGAGTTATTGGTTGTATCATTTACCTTTACATTTAAACATCTAATATGTTTGAATTTAAAGTGTATCAAATATATTTTAACTTCTTTTTGAGCTTGTTGCCTTGATCATAATCGTTAGTCACTTTGTCTTCATTAAAAACATGTATTTTACATTTATTTTATTGCAATTATATTTAATTTATGTATAAAATGATTTAGTATCTCATTTATTTGTGAGATGAATAAAATTAATATATATGATATTATTTTAGTTTTTGAAATCCGTCCCTGCATTCGACACCTATATAGTTTATATGATTTAAGTACAATTTAGATTCTTTAATTATTTTTGTTTACCTAAAATAGAAAATAAACTAATTCAAATTAAATGATATGAGATATGGAGATTTTTATTTTCAAATTGACGCGTGATCAAGGAGAATTTAAAAGGGACAATCATGGGTCTTGAATTATAATATGATTGTCATAATAATGTAAACTATTTTAGAAGCAATTTAGAGAAGAAAAAAAATTTAAAAATAAATCTTTAAGAAAGTCGCTATTGTAAATTCGAACTTTCTCAAAGAAGTCGTCTTTATAAACGACGACTTCTAACTTAAAAAAATTAATTTTATATATAATTTTTAAAATAGAGTATATTAACATATTTTTAAAAAAATTTGTAGTATTAAAAAAAAGAACCAGATATGGTATCACGTTTTGTATGTGCATATAACACTCCTGTAGCACCAACGTTGTCGCTCCTTAAAAAACAAACCTCAAAGCGACACGTTTTCTTACATTTTTGTTAAAAAGAACACGTTGTCTTCAATTATATGCCAAACACATGCATGCATGCAATAAATAATACATTAAATACATCATTTTAGACACACACGACTGTTTTGATCTCAAACTTCGAGCTATATTACATTAGGATAAATATCACCTATAGTCACTTAACTTAATTTCAGTTAACTTTTTAGTTTTTTATTTAATTTTTTTTATTTGATCATTTATTTTAATTTTAAGTGATAATTTAATCTTTTATTTTTTTAAATGTCAACAATGTTATCCTTATTTTTTTTGCAAAATTTCAAAAAATTCATCAAAAATTTCAAACAAAACCTATAAAATTAATTATCATCCTCAATATAATGCAATTTCATAAAATTCATAACTTAAATATTTAAATAAACTCATATTTTCATCTCTAACAACATCAAATAAAGAATGCAAAATATGAGTTTATTTGAAGATTTACAAATTTGATAAAGTTTATTTTATATTAAAGAATATAACTAAATTTATGAGTTTTATTTGAAAATTTTGATAAATTTTGATAAAAAAAAAAGGATAACATTGTTAACATTTTAAAACATAAAAGATTAAATTCTCGCTTAAAATTAAAATAAAGGACTAAATTGGGAAGAAAAACAAGATAAAGCACTAAAACGTTAACTGAAACTAAGTTAAGGGACTATAGGTGGTATTTATCCATTATATTAACTATTAACTACTAGGGATTGAATTCCTTTTTTACCAAGTCCAAAACCATGTCATTATTTTTTTTTCTTTTTATAACTTTGTGTGGGCCGAGACATGTAATGATTCTACTTGTTACAACTACTACAATAAAAATAACATTTTACAGTACTTTTGTAAGCCCTTTACAACATTGTAGTATCTTCTGTTGTTAAATAATACAACAACGCTATTTAAAATAAAAAAGAGTTGTAGTAGGTATAAATATATAGCGTTCAGCGCTTCTATTAGACTAGTTTTACAATACTTTTCTTAAAAAAATGTTATAGTAGGTGCATATATAGCGCGCTTCTTATACTAGTTTTGCAACACTTTTCTTAAAAGGAAGATTTAATATGTGCATCCTTATACTAGTTTTACAACAGTTTTTTCAAAAAATCATTGTAATAGGTACATTTTAAAAATCACTGTGAATCTATACTAAAAAGTAAAGTAACATGTTTCTCTTATACTAGATTTACAATGCTTTTCTTAAAGAAGCGTTGTAATAGGTTCATCCTTATACTGGTTTTACAATATTTTTTTTTTCAAAAAAGTACTGTAATAGGTATATTTTATAAAGCGTTATAAATCTATTCTAAAAAGTAGTGTAAAATGCTGATTTGTATATAGATAGGTCTTTAATGACATTTTTTTAAAAAAGAGCTGTCTTTAAATGAGATTTTAATTTTTTTTTCAAAATCATATTCACCAAGTCTATGAAAATTAAAATATAATAAAAATAATGTACTATTTCTAGAATTATATTTTGATTCATATCAATAATCTCCTTGAATTATATGACGCAACAAACAACTTATCCTTCTCTTTATTTTCCAAATGTATATCGACGACATCTTTTTTTATATGTCAATTTGCGTATGCACACCAACTTTTCATACAAATACCTTCAATGAAAATATGAAACTAGATTAATTATCAATAAATATGGCAGTGATGTAATTAAAAGTAATTTTTATCTTAAATAAAGTATTTTACATTACCTAATGTACATGTTGATGACAATAGCACTCAACTCGTTATGATCGAGAAGTTCATATATGTGCACTTTAACAAGTAATTATTCATACTCATCTCCGAAAATATCTTTCTCTATGTGTATGATACGTGAATCATTGCTCTCCATATTCATTTTTGCTTGTATATCAAAACACGATCCAAATCGAGAAAGATGTGGATGACTTATTTTAGGAGCACAAACTGATTTTCCACGATCTAGTTTTGGAATTTTAGCAGATTTATTTTTACCACGAACTTGCATTTGCGGTGCGGTGAATTTATTTTTCAAATCAACTTTGTAACATTTTAGGTAGGTTTTTCTTCAATATGAATAAAATGAGGTTGATCAGTTTGTTAGTTATTATAGTAAGCTAATCATTTCGTATACAATTGATGTATAGATCAAACTTTTTCGGGTGAAGTGACTGACTCGTTGTGAGGAATCTTCTTATCATTCCATTTAGACATTGTAAGAATATAAACAAATGTGAAATTAAAGTTAACAACAGAAAAATCAACAATTAAACATAATAAATTAGAATCATACAATTAAATATATTGTATCTATGCCAACAAGATTTGTGGGCCATGCCACGTAACTACCTATTACTTCTCCCAAAAACATCATATCTCCATTGTTGTCGGGTATAGGCAATGGTGCAAGTGGTTCTAAAGCAATCACAGGTGAAACTTTAACATGGGCGATAGGGATCAGATTATGTTACTTCTCCCAAGCTATTGTACAATGTTCCTTTTCCAATCATGCGATGAATAGAGGAGGATAAATATAGCATACAAGATGAGATACCCTAAATAATTGGTTAATGCCTGAAATAATTAAGTTGAATTAATATTTTTATTTCATTAAGTAATTAATTACCTCTGGAAGACTTATACGACCAATGTTGCAACTACCATTTTCACTCTCTAGTTGTATTTCACGTTGAAACTATGAAAGTTGCTTTTCCTTATTCTTTTTCACGAAAAATGCAATTTGCTATGTTAGGAATTTCAGCTTATCTAGTACTTCCTCATTAGATGGATTTGTGCACTTCTCATGTGAAAAATAGCTTTTTGGAGTTATGTCAAATCCTTTACCCCTCACACGGTCAAAATATTCAAGAACATTAAATACATTACCAAGCATGTCCCTGCAACTAACTTGTTTATTCTCCTCTACATTTTCAGAACATTGTTCTAGATTCTCCTAAAATACATGTAGTATTAAAAAGATAATATCATTCTCCTAAGTTCAATATCATTTTTAAAAGATAATATTAAAAAATATTAAAGTGATAATATACTTACACTTGTTGAACATTTTCATTATCAACTATTCCATCCTTATTAAAATGAGTCTCATTCCACAAAATATGACGACTTAATGGTTGATCTGATTTCGTCTCTTGAATCTTTTGTTAAGACATAAACAAAATATTAGTTAGAAGCTATAGTTTATAATCTACCGCATTATATGAAAGTGATATTTACTTACAATATTTTGCTCTAAATGTGCATATGGAAACACGGAACATTGTGTAATCTAACTCCCATATGTGCTCAATAACCTCAAAATATGATAGATTTGCATATATTGGGTTTTTGTCTATTGCACTTGAGATATGCATCGCTTTAACTACGAGAGTGACTCTGCTATTTTGCATAGTGATTTGATCATCTTGTTCTTTGGTATAAAATACATAGTCGTTAACTACATAACCGGTGTAAGAAAAGACATGTAAACTTGAACCATTTGCTAGCCACATCAAACTCTGTGAAATTGAACCAGGGTCTATATCAAACTTTAAGTTAACGTGATGTTTTAGCCATGTTATAAAACTTCAATTGAGCTCTCATGTTATCCATTTTTGATTTCTATTCATGTTCAAACTAGATAATAGATCCATGTCAATTGTAACATACGGTTGAACCTCATAATCATTGTGTAGAACATACAATTGTGTCTGCTCCCATTATGTCATTGATATAGTCATTACTCTCTTTCCAATTATCCCTTCTCTTGTTATTCTTCTCGGATGACGAGACATGGGAAGCCCTATGGATTCAAAATTGGATAGATATTCAATAAAAATTCAGCATCTTCTTTGATAATGTATTGTTCACCAATACAACCTTCTAATCGACTTCTACATTTTACGTACCCTTTTAATATTTTCATACATCGTTCTATCGAATACATCCATCTCATATAATTTAGCTCACAAAGTTGTGTCTCCTTAACAAGATGAACAATAAGGTGAACCATTATATCAAAAATTGAGGGTGGGAAATACATTTCAAGCTCACACAAAATAACAACAATTTCCCTCGGCAATGTCGGTAATTTCTAAGGATCAATCACTTTACTACAAATTCCTCTGAAGAAGAAAAATAATTTAGCTATGGCTCGTCGAATTTTAATGGGTAAAATGGAACATATACCTATTGGTAGAAAATGCTCCATTAGAACATGACAATCATGGGTCTTTAGACCTTTTAACTTGAGGTATTTCATACCAACTAAAATTTTAATGTTTGAAGAGTATCCTTCTAGAACTTTAACTTCGTGTAGAAATTTACATAAATTTATTTTTTCTTTCTAGAAGGAGTATGAGCGGCTGGAGGTAGATATATGCGATTTCCTTTCTCTACGGGACCCAATTCATTTTTTATTTCCATATCGACAAGGTCCAATATTGCATTGAAGCCATCCTTAGATTTTCCTGGAACAATGAGTAACGTACCAATAACACTATCAAATACATTTTTTTTCAATATACATCACATCAGAAAAATGTCTTATATACAATGACTTCCAAAATGAAAATTCAAAGAAAATTGACTTTTCCTTCCACCCAATTTTGACAAGCTCTCCCACAAAAGGTTGCTGAATTTATTGGTCAAACCTTGTACTTTTTCAAATTTTTGATATCCAACTGGTGCTAAAGGAAAAATACCTTCCTCTGATTTTTCATTGAATGCATGTCTCCACCCACGATACTAATGCCTTTTTCAAATCTACGATGTCCGAGAAATATGTTCTTCTTACTACAATGTTTCAACCCCATCCAATTTGCACTCTTTTCATGTATAACACATGCACATTGACCTTTAATGCTATATCCTAATAAATTACCATATGCTAGAAAATCATTAATTGTGTCGAACAACATAGCCCTCAAATTGAAACATTCTTTCTTGTACCCTTCATAAACTTCCACACTTGTGTTCCACATATTATTTAAATCTTCAATTAAACATTCTTCCCCGAATGTTTGGGTCCTGAGTATAACAGAGACAACATCCTAAACATACATTTCATACATAACCATGGAGGTAGGTTATAAATCAACAAAAACAAAAGGCCACATGTTGTGTGTGATGCCTTGAAGACCATATAGATTCATTCCATCATTAGAAAGGGAAAGTTGTAGATTTCTTGACTTTCTCCCAAAATCGAGATACTGGTGATCAATTTTTGTCCATTGTAGAGAATCTGCAGGGTTCAAAACTTTTCATCTCTAATTCTTTTATCTACATGTCATATCAAGTGTTTCAGATCTTTTTTACTGTGATAGATGCTCCTAAATCTTAGTATTATAGGGAAATACCGCACGACTTTTGCGGGAATATATTACTTCTTCTAATATCGAGAGACATTGTATTTCGAACAAGCCTTTAGTAATTTATATTCGTTTCGAAATAAAATGAAATCATTAGGACAACATGAATCTTTTCATAAGTCATGCCAATAGAGCACAAAATTCGTTTAGCCTCATAGGTTTGACTGGGAAGTTCATTATCATATGGCAACATAACTTTTACGAGTGTTAATAATTTTGCGAAGCTTTTATCAGACCATCCCTTAATCGCTTTTAGATTGTACAAATTTAATATCGACGACAGTCTTATGAATTTAGTACAACCATTATATAATGGTTTCTCTGCATCAATCAAACAACTCTCAAACATTTTAGGACAATCCTGAAGATCTTCTTCAACTAATTTTGAAGCATATGTTGATCCATTCTCAAAATTATTGTTCCCTTTTTCTTTCTCACCATGTCTTATCCAATATGTATAGCTTTGATCAATTCCATGTCTTACTAAATGTCTTTTCAATTGAATTGTTCTAATGCGTTTTCGAAAACAACATTTTAAACAAGGACAAATGATTCAATTTTGGTCTTTTGCATTCTTCACTACAAACTCAACAAACTCCTTCACTCCATTTTTATTTTCTTTTGACAATCAATTGATAGACATCCATTTCTGGTCCATTTTATATTGGAAAATCGGAACCAAGGTTATGCATACAAGTATGATTTCAAAAAAGAACATATTGAAAAAATTTCAAAAAAGAATAGATTTTATATGATTTATCATGTAACAATTTATCTGATTTATCAGGTAACAATTTATATGATTTATCAAGGTTATGCCATATACTATCAGGTAACATTTTGTATGATTTATCAGGTAACAATTTATCAGTTTTAGTGACCATGTCAAATTAATAAATATAATACTGGAGACAACAATCACTCAGTAGAAAGAGTGCATAGTAGAGGAGGGTTTGGCGAGAAGAAGGCACATAGTAGATGAGGGTTCGCACAGTAAAGGAGAGGAGGGGTTGTAGTGTTAGGGAGATAACTTATTAAATATGTTTTTATTTATTTAATGAGAATGTTTTTTATCAAATATGCACCATTCTATAGCGCTTATATACAAAGCAGTATAAAATACCCTGTAATTATGTGAAAACACTATATTTTACAACATTTATATATAAAACACTCTAAAAGTGTTGTAAACATAATGTGAGAGTGCTATATTTTACAGCGCTTGTATACAAAGCGCTATAAACATTTATGGGAAAGTGCCATATTTTACAATGCTTGTTGGACATTTGCTTGTTTTTGATATTATTGACAAACATACATCATTAAATAAATCTGACATTGTAAACTGAGAAAAATTTCAGGACCAATAACTCAACCCTACAAACTTGAGACAATTGCTTGGAACTTAAGAAATCAACAAAAGCTTGAAGATTCACAGGCAAATCGATTAGTCAAATCGATTCTGTAATAGGGTTGAATGAAATTATGCAGTCTGGGATTAAGCAATCGATTGGCACAATAGATTTGCACATTTAAGTATAATATCAATCGATTAGGCAAATCGATTGGTGCATCTATCAGAAAATAAATTGTGCAAGTCAGAGAGCCAGTTAGCCTCAAATCGATTAGGCAAATCGATTGGTTAATTCACCAGGACTGAACTGATTGCTCACATCGATTAGACAAATCGATTGGTATATTTACTGAAATTAAAATGTGAAAGTCAGTAGCCTGCCTTGCAATCAAATCGATTTGGCAAATCGATTGAGCCAATCATATATGTATTGTTAATTGTCTATATCGATTGGCATAATCGATTTCGAATGTCACAGAGCCAAACCAACAATGAGCAAATCGATTGGACAAATCGATTTACCCAAATTAACTTCAAAATGAATTTGGTCTGGGACATACGCAATCGATTAGCACAATCCACTAAAACAATTTTGTTGAAATAAGTTTGGCATCAATCGACTGGGTAAATCGATTGAATGAACCAAACAATGTAATGAGCTTCAGACTTAAATCCACAGTTGATTAGACACATCGATTATGTTGTTTTAAATCAACTCTGTATCTTGGCAAATCGATTGGGCAAATCGATTCATGCAAATCACTGTGTCTCTGGAACCAGTGAAATCGATTGACCAATTCGATTGGTATAAAAGTTTTTAGAAACAGAGATGGATTAAGGATTATGTACATGGTTGAATCGATTGGGAACATCAATTGTTTTGATCTCGTTGTTGGAACAAAACACCACAAATCGATTGTGCACATCAATTCAAATATGAACATCCATCCAAGTCTGAAGAACTCAGGTAAACTAATCGATTAGGTAAATCGATTAGTATGTGCAGTTTCAAGATTCAAGAAAAACAAGATTCTCGAAATCGATTGGACAAATCGATTAGCATGCTTTACAACATTAAGAAATCGATTGTCCTAATCGATTGACACGTTGTTTTTCTTGAAACTATATAAACTGCATTTACTCATTTCTTCTCATAACTTGTGAATAATAATTTTGACAATACACCTTCACAACATACACAATACTAATACTCCTTTCTCAACTGATATTACTTTGAATATCTTTTTCAGCCTTAAACAATCTACAGTGGTGATTAACAAGGATTGAAAAAGACAAAATTGAGAAAGATAGCTTTGAGAAGAATGAAGATCAAGAACGTTGTATATTTGATCTATTTCAATTTCTGTAATTCAAATTCTGTAACCAAATTACTTTGAGAAAATCCAGTTACAACTGGTAGTGATCTTTTGTGATTGAGGGATCTCATCAAAAAGACACTGGACTGAAATCTTGGAAGAGTTTGTTGGAGATAAACTCTGGGATTCAGGGAGATAAGATTAGAATAGAAAAGAATAGTTTAAGATTGATAGGCGAGGAGCTGGAACATCTGTAAACTAATTCTAAGACATTCTATTAGAAAGGCTAAGATCGGGTTTGATCTTAGGACTGGATGTAGGACGTCACAAAGCAGCTGAACCAGTATAAATATTTGCGTACACTTTTCTTTCTCTTATCTCATTTAGATTTCTGCAATTATTGCGTTCTTGATATTGATTGAATGCATGATAAAGATTTTGTGATAAATAACTTTGCATGACAAATTGTTTTGACATGGCTGCATGAAAATCAATATCTTGAATACAAATTGTTTTTGATGCATTTCTTCATATAATCAATAACTGATATTGTTTGACATTCATTAGAATTGATTATTAGGGACCTTCCGCAATCTTGTGTTTTGTAAATTCACAATTTATGAAACTGCTGCGCATATTGTTAGAATAGATATATTTTTGCATACATTTCCATAAAATTGAGGCCTGAATTACCATAAATTGGTATCAGAGCCTACTTTTGTAAGAGTAACTCTCATCAAAAGATCATGGCCTCTGATTTCCTCGGAGAGGGTGCGTCGTTAGCAAGGCCCCCTGCCTTTAACGGTGCTGCATACATGTATTGGAAACAACGCATGTTAATTTTTCTTGAAGCTAGTGGTATTGACATTCTTGATGCTGTAGAGAATGGACCTTTTGTGCCAACCATAGCAGGTACTGGTGAATCAGCAATCCTAAAGCCTAAAAGTGACTGGTCTGAAGATGACAAAAAGAAAGTTGGGTACAACTCCAAAGCCAAGAACATTATAAGTGCAGCCTTGAGTCATGATGAATTCTTCAGAGTCTCAAATTGCAAGACAGCAAAACAAATGTGGGATACACTCCAGCAGACGCATGAAGGAACCACAGACGTAAAGAGAGCTCGGATAAATACTCTCATGCACGAGTATGAATTGTTTAGCATGAAGAAAGAAGAATCAGTTAACGACATGCAGACTCGGTTTACACACATAGTCAACAACCTGAATGCCTTAGGCAAAGAGATTGATAATGATCAGCAAATTGGAAAGGTAATGAGGTATCTTACCAGGGAATGGCAACCAAAAATCACTACCATTGCTGAATCAAAGGACTTAGGAAGTATGACAATAGCTACCCTGTTTGGTAAATTGAGGGAGGATGAAATGGAGCCACATAGACTCAATGAAGTTGAACTAGTTGACAGAAAACGTAAAGGATTGTCGTTGAAAGCCCAAACACATCAGTCTAAATCTGAACATGGGAGGAGCTCAGATGAATCTAGCAGTGAGGATAATGAAGAACCTGAACTGGGGTTACTTGTCAAGAAGTTTAAGAAATTTCTGAAAAAGAAAGACAACAAATTCAGAAAACAACCTAGCTCAAAGAACAATGACAGTAAGACAATCACATGCTATGATTGTTACAAGCTGCAGAACAAAAACAGAAATTCAAAAACTAAAGGCAAGGAACCAGCTCAGAAAAACAGAAAAGCATACATTGCTTGGAATGACAATGAAGAATCCTCCACATCTTCAGAAACTGAAGAAGCAAATCTGTGTCTCATGGCTAACACGGATTCTGAATCAGAAAGTGAGGTAAGTTCACAATATAATCCTTCTTTTGATGAACTGCAAGATGCATTTAATGAACTGCATGCTGAATATGTTAAATCTGTTAAGCAGTTAGTTAGCACAAAGAAAATGCTTGAACAACAGTGCATGTTGCATGATCAAATGAAAACTGATTATAGAAAAATTGAAGACTTATGTGAAAAATTAAAAAGAGACTCACATGATAAATCTACCCAATGCATTGATCTTGAAAATTCTATTGCATTATTGAAGTATGATTTATTGAAATTCTCTAGTAGCAAGGATAAACTGAATGATATTCTTAGCAACCAGAGAAATGTCAATATAAAATCTGGACTTGGTTTTAATAAGAATATGCATGTTAATAAGAATAGAACTAAACATGGAATAGGATATGGTAATGTTAATCATCACCAGAAATTTGTTAAGTCTAATCACATGCATAATGTCTTTGTCAAACCAAAACTGTATGTATCCTCTGCCATCACTTGTCACTTTTGTTGTAGACAAGGACACTATGTTTACAATTGCAAATATAAAAGACTTGCTAACAGATGATATAAACAGATTTGGAAGATTAAGACACAAGATGTTGAAACTCACCCCCCAGGACCCAATTTAAGTTGGGGACCTAAATTGAGATTCTAATTTTATTGCAGGTATGCTTGAGATCCACGAAACATCAATGGTATCTTGACAGTGGATGCTCAAAGCATATGACTGGGGACAAGTCAATGCTTATGTCCCTAAACCTGAAAGACAGTGGATTTGTAAAGTACGGCGATAATAACAAGGGCAAGATCTGCAGTGAAGGTAACATTGGCAGCGAATCAACTGCTATGATTAAAAATGTCTTATACGTGGAAGGGCTGAAACATAACCTTTTAAGTATAAGTCAGCTATGTGACAACGGTTTTCAAGTAAGCTTTTCACCACTCTCTTGCACAATTGAAAACAAAACTGATAAAAGCATGAAATTGGTAGGTGATAGAGTTAACAATATTTACATGCTAGATTTAACTACTGTACCTACTGATTCTGTTTGTTGCTTATTATCAAATGCTGATGAAACATGATTATGGCATAAACGTATTGCACACATTCATATTGATCATTTGAATAGACTTGTTAGCAAACCACTAGTCATAGGACTCCCTGACAAGAAGTTTACTAAGGATAGGTTATGTGCTGCTTGTGAACAAAGTAAACTTGTCAAAACCTCTTTTCCTCTAATAGACTTGGTCAAAACCAATAGGGTTTTGCAGCTGCTTCATATGGATCTCTTTGGTCCTTCTCAGGTGAGAAGTTTTGGTGGCAATTTTTATGGTTTTGTGCTAATCGATGATTATTCTAGATTCACATGGACATTCTTTCTGACTCATAAAAGTGAAGCTTTTTCTGTTTTTAAAAAGTTTGCAAATTTGGTACAAAATGAAACAAGTCAGAAAATCATGTCTATCAAAAGCGATCATGGAGGTGAATTCCAAAATGATGCTTTTGATACATATTGTGAACAGAATGGTATTCATCACATGTACTCAGCCCCTAGGACACCACAGCAAAATGGTGTAGTTGAAAGGAAAAATAGGTCTTTGGAGGAATTAGCTAGGACCATGCTTAAGTTGCAACCCCAACCAATAGTGACTGTGTTGAACCTATTACAGTAGATGAGTTACCTAAGGAGTGGAAGTTCAATAGAAACCATCCCATAAATAACATCATAGGGGACATCTCTAGAGGAGTGGCAACCAGGAGAAACCTTAGTCATTTTTGTAACCTTACAGCTTTTGTATCTCAGATTGAACCTAAGAACATTAAGGAAGCCTTACTAGATAGTGAGTGGATACTTGCTATGCAAGATGAGTTGAACCAATTTGAGAGAAACCAAGTTTGGATTCTAGTACCTAAACCAGAGGATAAGCACATCATAGGAACAAGACGGGTGTTTAGAAACAAACTAGATGAGAATGGTGTGATCACTAGAAACAAAGCTAGGTTAGTGGCCAAGGGTTACAATCAAGAAGAAGGGATAGATTTTGATGAAACCTATGCCCCTGTAGCTAGGTTAGAAGCCATTAGAATCCTGCTGGCTTTTGCGTGTATCATGGACTTCAAACTCTATCAAATGGATGTGAAAAGCGCCTTTCTCAATGGTGACATCCAAGAGGAAGTGTTTGTTAGCCAAACACCTGGTTTTGAAAATCCTGATTTTCCTAATGATGTGTACAAGCTAACAAAGGCCCTCTATGGATTGAAACAAGCTCCTAGAGCTTGGTATGGGAAACTGAGCACTTTTCTCATTCAACAAAAATTTATAAGAGGAAATGTTGACAAAACCCTTTTTATAAAAACTAATGAAAATGATATATTGTTGGTCCAAATTTACATTGATGACATAATATTTGGATCAACCAATTACAAGCTTTGCAACGACTTTGAAAATTTAATGAAAGGTAAATTTGAAATGTCAATGATGGGAGAACTCTCCTATTTTCTGGGATTTCAAATTAATCAAAGCAAGCTTGGAATTTTCATTAGCCAAACAAAATATTGCAATGATTTAATAAAGAAATTTTGCTTTGATAAGTACAAATCCATTGATACACCAATGAGTTCAGCTAGTAACCTAGACAGAGATGAGTTGGGAAAACCAGTAGATATTTCCAAGTATAGGAGCATGATAGGATCTTTACTGTACCTTACTGCAAGCAGGCCTGACATTATGTTCAGTGTTTGCTTGTGTGCCAGGTTTCAGTCAAATCCTTAGGAATCTCATCTTAGTGCAGTTAAGAGGATTTTCCGATATCTTATAGGAACTAGGAATCTCGGCTTATGGTACCCCAGAGGATCTACATGTTTATTGGTTGGTTTTTCAGACTCAGATTTTGCTGGATGTAAGTTGGACAGGAAGGGTACCTCAGGCACTTGTCACCTACTTGGAAACTCTCTTGTATCATGGTTTAGCAAGAAGCAAACGAGTATTGCACTTTCTACTGCCGAAGCGGAATACATAGCAGTCGGGAGCTGTTGTGCTCAGATTCTTTGGATGAAACAACACTTATTGGACTTCGGTGTAGACTTAGGAACCGTGCCTATCATGTGTGATAACACAAGTGCTATATGTATCACTAAGAATCCAGTGATGCACTCTAGAACCAAGCATATTGAAATTCGGCATCACTTTATTCGAGATCAGTTTCAAAGTGGGAATATCAAGCTGGAATATGTCAACACAACTGAGTAGTTAGTAGACATATTCACCAAAGCCTTGCCAAAGGACAGCTTCCATTACATCAGGATGAAACTGGGCATAATAGATCCAAGTGAGATATGAATTATGTGCCAAATCGATTGCCCATGTCGATTTGACCCATAATATATCTATTTGTCTCAGTTTGAACACTCGAAATCGATTAGGGAAATCGATTGTGTCTATTATGTTTAAAATTTCCAGTGAAAGGAATCGATTTGGATAATCGATGCTGATACAAGTTACATTCTGGACTGATATGACAGAGAAACGAACAAGCTCGAAATCGATTTGGGAACTCGATTTACAGTTTACAAATCGATTTGGGAAATCAATTATTACATTTGATGTGAGATTTTCATTTGACAATCGATTTGGGAAATCGATGCTGATATGTATTGCCTTTCTGAACTATTACTTGGTGTTACTGGATTGGCTCGAAATCGATTTGGTAACTACTAATCGATTAGGGCAATCGATTAGCAATATTACCGTTGGAGTATTTTTACTAGCCGTTACATCACTTATTACTTTAACCTTTTAACTTCCCCAATAACGGTAGGATAAATCGATTGACCCAATCAATTTGCACTTTAGTGAGTATATAAACAACAGTGTTCAATCGATTTTCATCACAGTTCACCCACACAAAATCGATTCTGCCTCAGAATTTCTTGCATCCACTTTGTGTTTCAAGCACTGTTCATCACCTCCTTCAGTCCTACTCTCTACTATCCTACATACACTAAAATGGCAAGAGTAAAGCAAACCCAACCAAGAACTCCATCTCCATCATCATCATCATCATCATCATCTAGTGGAAGAACTCCATCACCTCCTCCTACTTTGACTAAAAGAGTTCCAATCCGTACTCACAAAATTCTAGCCAAAGAAAAAGGCAAGAGTATTGCTACTGATCAAGGGAAGACCAACAAGCGAAAAGAGCCACCTACGGAAAAACTTCTTGCTGATGCAATGAAGGAAATTGCTAGCAAGAAGAAGAAGAAGAAAAGCAATTCCTCTACTCCACAAAAGAAGGCTCCAACAAAAACTAAATCTGTAGAAGTTTCTAAACTGCCTCCGGCGTTTCTTAAACGGAAAATACACGAAGCACGCTACATGGACTTCGCCTTCTTCGACGAAGACGGGTTCACTTTTCAAGATCAATTACGGTTTCACAGTTTAGAAGCCTTTCTCTCCTGCTCACTGGATTCGTATCCTAACTTGATTAGGGCCTTCTACTCATCCTTCAAAATGAGTGAAGTGGGATTCAAAGCTACAGTCAAAGGAAAGAAGATTTCCATGACTTTTGAGGAGTTCTCAAGTCTCTTGGGACTGCCTTATCATGGAAATTCTGTGGACGGATGCTCTGAAGCCGACGCTGCTGATGATAAATCAAAAAGGGGGAGATTGTTGGACATTTGCTTGTTTTTGATATTATTGACAAACATACATCATTAAATAAATCTAACATTGTAAACTGAGAAAAATTTCAGGACCAACAACTCAACCCTACAAACTTGAGACAATTGCTTGGAACTTAAGAAATCAACAAAAGCTTGAAGATTCACAGGCAAATCGATTAGTCAAATCGATTCTGTAACAGGGTTGAATGAAATTATGCAGTATGGGATTAAGCAATCGATTGGCACAATCGATTTGCACATTTAAGTATGATATCAATCGATTAGGCAAATCGATTGGTACATCTATCAGAAAATAAATTGTGCAAGTCAGAGAGCCAGTTAGCCTCAAATCGATTAGGCAAATCGATTGGTTAATTCACTAGGACAGAATTGATTGCTCACATCGATTAGACAAATCGATTGGTATATTTAATGAAATTAAAATGTGCAAGTCACTAGCCTGCCTTGCAATCAAATCGATTTGGCAAATCGATTGAGCCAATCATATCTGTATTGTTAATTGTCTATATCGATTGGCATAATCAATTTTGAATGTCACAGAGCCAAACCAACAATGAGCAAATCGATTGGACAAATCGATTTACCCAAATTAACTTTAAAATGAATTTGGTCTGGGACATACGCAATCGATTAGCACAATCCACTAAAACAATTCTGTTGAAATAAGTTTGGCATCAATCGACTGGGTAAATCGATTGAATGAACCAAACAATGTAATGAGCTTCAGACTTAAATCCACAGTTGATTAGACACATCGATTATGTTGTTTTAAATCAACTCTGTATCTTGGCAAATCGATTGGGCAAATCGATTCATGCAAATCACTATGTCTCTGGAACCAGTGAAATCGATTGACCAATTCGATTGGTACAAAAGTTTTTATAAATAGAGATGGATTAAGGATTATGTACATGGTTGAATCGATTGGGCACATCAATTGTTTTGATCTCGTTGTTGGAACAAAACACCACAAATCGATTGTGCACATCGATTCAAATATGAACATCCATCCAAGTCTGAAGAACTCAGGTAAACTAATCGATTAGGTAAATCGATTAGTATGTGCAGTTTCAAGATTCAAGAAAAAAAAGATTCGTGAAATCGATTAGATAAATCGATTAGCATGCTTTACAACATTAAGAAATCGATTGACACGTTTTTCCTGAAACTATATAAACTGTATTTACTCATTTCTTCTCATAACTTGTGAACAATAATTTTGACAATACACCTTCACAACGTACACAATACTACTACTCCTTTCTCAACTGATATTACTTTGAATATCTTTTTCAGCCTTAAACAATCTACAGTAGTGATTAACAAGGATTGAAAAAGACAAAATTGAGAAAGATAGCTTTGAGAAGAATGAAGATCAAGAACGTTGTATATTTGATCTATTTCAATTTTTGTAATTCAAATTCTGTAACCAAATTACTTTGAGAAAATCTAGTTACAACTGGTAGTGATCTTTTGTGATTGAGGGATCTCATCAAAAAGACACTGGACTGAAATCTTGGAAGTGTTTGTTGGAGATAAACTCTGGGATTCAGGGAGATAAGATTAGAATAGAAAAGAATAGTTTAAGATTGATAGGCGAGCAGCTGGAACATCTGTAAACTGATTCTAAGACATTCTATTGGAAAGGCTAAGATCGGGTTTGATCTTAGGACTGGATGTAGGCCATCACAAAGCGGCTGAACCAGTATAAATATCTGCGTACACTTTTCTTTCCTTTATCTCGTTTATTTTTCTGCAATTATTGTGTTCTTGATATTGATTGAATGCATGATAAAGATTCTGTGATAAATAACTTTGCATGACAAATTGTTTTGACATGGCTGCATGAAAATCAATATCTTGAATACAAATTGTTTTTGATGCATTTCTCCATATAATCAATAACTGATATTGTTTGACATTCATTAGAATTGTTATTAGGGACCTTCTGCAATCTTGTGTTTTGTAAATTCACAATTTATGAAACTGTTGTGCATATTGTTAGAATAGATATATTTTTGCATACATTTCCATAAAACTGAGGCCTGAATTACCATCAATGCTTATATCCCAATTGCTCTAAAAGCGCTGTAAACATTATGTGAAAGTACTATGTGATCCTACAATGCAAAGAAAAAGCGTTGTAAACATTAAAACCCTGTATGAGCCTACAACATCGTTTTTGCAAAAGCGCTTGTTAGAAAAGCGTTGTTGTATCATCCGTTAATTTTAAAGTATTATACAACAACACTTTTAGTTAAAAAGCGATGTAAAAGGCTCGCTGTAAAATGCTATTTTTGGCTTAGTCAACTCGACTCAAGTGGAGTAAGACGTTATCAGTTTATCACTATATACCCTAGGTCTCAAGTGGAGTAACATGTTATCATTCGATCAACTATACACCCTAAGTGGGTAAATCCTCAAATGAACATTTTAGTGAATTGTGTGACCAAAGAAACATATCATCCAATTTCTCTAATGATTAGTTAAGTAAATCATCTAATAAACCTTACTATGTGAAAGTCATCAACTGGTCCATCTTATGCTCTAAATGTTATCATTTGGCCAACACTTTGCAAAAAGTATATTGTTTGATTTTGAATACTTTAATAAAAGTGTATTGACAACAAGACATGGTTCATTTGTCACTTCATTCCTCTAGCACATCAATTCTTTTCATTTGATATGATTCAATTGGAATTAAACACTATCATCTACGATCATTCAAGACTCCTCTTGAAGAAATAAATATTCTAAACAAGAACTTATGGCTTTAAAGAGGACTACAAGTTTAAGGAATCATTTTTGAAATTCACCCAAACGTGTCTATAGTTCAAGTTCGTACAAATTGTGTGCAACATTCTTTGCTATAAATAGTAGTCTTACCTCATGAAAGTAAAACTAGAGTTTCATTGAACCATTACATTGCAAGAGTCAAAAAATAAAATTTTGATTTATTGTGCATACTTACTCTTGAAAGAGTTTCACACTAGTAGTGGAAATTCTTCAAGTTGAAGGGACTAGATGTAACTACTTGTTAATAGTGAAGTAGTATAATTTCTTGTGTATTTCCCTTAGCTGTTTTCTTTACATATACTTTTTAAAGAAACCGTCCACTTTTTGTGTTAAATTTATTTTATTGAAAAATATTTTAGGTAAAATACTTCAAAGGAAAAAGTTTTTGACACACAATTCAAACCCTTTAGTGTTTTTCTCATGTTCGATTGGAATTTGAGTTCAGCCTCCTTATGGAGCACTAAAGTGTGTTAGGAAAAATATGATTCATACTCTAGTAGCAAGATTAGAAGCCATACGAATCCAAGATAAGTTTAGTCACCCAAGGCTATAATAAAAAAGAAGGAATAGATTATGATGAAACTCTAGCTCTAGTAGCAAGGTTAGAAGCCATATGAATCCTTCTTGCACATGCATCTCATAAACTCATTAAACTTTTCAAACCTCCCGGTGTATTTTTAAATGGATTTTTAAATGAACAAGTTTATGTTCGTCAACCTCCCGGTGTCGAAGATCATAACAAACTATACCATGTTTTTAAACTCACTAAAACTTTATATGGTTTGAAACATGCCCCACGAGCTTGAAATGAAATATTAAGCTCATTGTTGATCAAAAATGGATTTTTCCGAGGAAAAATTGACATAACACTTTTCAAGAAAACAAACAAAAATGATTTACTCATTGCTCAAGTATATGTTGATGATATCATTTTTGGATCAACAAATGAAAAGATGTGTGATGATTTTTTAAATCTTGTGCAAAGTGAATTTCAAATGAGTATGATGGGAGAGTTAAGGTATTTTCTTGGTTTCCAAATTAAGCAACATAAAGATGGAAACTTCATATATCAAGAAAAATATATAAGGGAATTATTAAAAAAAATATAAGATGAGTGAAGCTAAATTTATGATTACTTCCATGCATCCATCCTATCCATTATGTAAACATGAAAATGGAAAATCAATTTCAGAAAAAGAATATAGGGTAATGATTGGCTCTCTACTTTATTTAACTGCAAATAGACCAGACATTGTTTTTGCAGTTGGATTGTGTGTTAGGTTTCAATCTCCACTAAAAGAATCTCAGTTAATTGATGTAAAAAGAATTTTTCCCTATCTAGTCGGTACCACTGATCTTGGCCTTTGGTATAGGAAATGTTCTCACTTTGATCTTGTAGCTTACTGTGATGCGGATTATGCCGGAGATAAGATTGAACAAAAAATCACAAGTCGAACATGTCAATTCCTATGAGAATGCTTAATAAGTTGGTCATGTAGAAAGCAAAAGACAATTGTTCTATCAACAACTGAAGCATAATATGTTTCAGAAGCAAATTGTTGTTCACAAGTATTATGAATCATAAACCAACTGGAAGAATTTTTAGTAAGATATTTTCATATTCCAATCTATTGTGATAAGACTAGTGTTATTAATCTTTCCAAAAATCATATCCAACATTCCAAATCAAAGCATATAAAAATAAAACGCCATTTTATTATAGATCATGTGAATAAAAAAGAAATTGCATTAATCTTTGTTGATACAAAGAATCAACTTGTTGATATTTTCACAAAGCCTTTTGTTGAAGAAAGTTTTATTAATAAATACAATACCTTGATCATAATCGTTGGTATTTGTAATCGTTAAAAACATGTATTAGATACATTTATTTTATTGCAATTATATTTAATTTATGTATAAAATGATTTAGTATCTCATTTATTTGTGAGATGAATAAAATTAATATATATGATAGTGTTTTAGTTTTTGAAATCCGTCCCTACATGCAACACCTATATAGTTTATATGATTCAAGAACAATTTAGATTTTTTAATTATTTTCGTTTACCTCAAATAGAAAATAAACTAATTCAAATTAAATGATGAGATATGGGGTTTTTATTTTCAAATTCACGCGTGATTAAGGAAGATTTAGAAGAGACAATCATGGGTCTTGAATCATAATATGATTGTCATAATATTGTAAACTATTTCAAGAGGCGATTTAAAGAAAAAAAAAATTTAAAAATAAATCTTTAAGGAAGTTACTATTGTAAACTCGGGCTTCCTCAGGGAAGTCGCCTTTACAAATGACTACTTCTAACTAAGAAAACAAAAAAAAAAAAGAGTAACTTCGTATATAATTTTTAATGGAGTATATTAATAATTTTTTTTGTAAATTTGGAGTATTAAAAAAAAACCCGAGATATGGTATCACGTTTTGTATGTGCATATAACACTTAGGCATGACATTTGAACCCGAACCACCCGAACCGCCCCGCATTTAACGAGGAAAAACTGTTTTTAATGGATGCGGGTGCGGATTTTTCCTGTTTATCAAAGTTACGAGCGGGTGCGAGGGCGGGTTTCATCAAATCCGCCCCGCACCCCGTACCAACCCGACATAAATACAATTACTTAAATAGCCTTATATCTCTTAAAATAGTAACAAAACCCTAATTTTATCAATCTTCCTTCTTTTTCCTAGCTTGCTGCCACCGTCCACTTCCACCCTCACTTTCTCTGTCCCGGCCGTCCTCCCTCCTCTCCGTGCGCCTTCTTCGTCATCCTTAGTGTGTTGCCTCTTATTCTCTTCGCCGCTATAATTTTAATGTTTGTTTTCAAATTTTCTACATTTTGATGCATTTTTGTTTTCAGTTTTTTTTGTTTAATTTTTAATTCGGTTTCATTTGTGTGTATTAGTCTTGAGATTTTTCTCTGCATATTTTCTTGTTATTTTCTTGCTGAAATCTAGATAGCTATTTTTTTTCTGTAAATTCAAGTGATACTTTTCTTTTTCTTGTTTTTTCTGCAAATTCAAGTGATTCTTTTCTTTTTCTTGTTTTATGTTTGTAAATAGTTATTCTGATATCGGTATAACTAATAAACATAAATTGCAAACAAAATAACAAATCAAATGCATTTATAGGCATGCTACTAACCTATGGAAATACAAAGTAGAATAAAGAAAGAAGACTATGTGCATACTGCCTACACACAATAACTAAACAAATTAGATATGAATACCAGCAAAACAGTAGCAATCAAGATTCTCAATATGTTTTCTCTCCATCCTCTAGAATCTTTATTGCTCAAAAGATACAACCAACTAATGAACACTATGCTGAAACTCAAGTATACTTCCCCACTTTAATAATTAAAATGGTTCACAGTTTCATAGATTCTCCAAAGGCATACCACAATCCCTATGTGACAAAAGACATGCGACAGCCAACATACTAAATTATTTATTTATGAATGTGATTTTGATTAGGATGCTTGTTTGTGGCACTAGTTGTTGACCATTTTTAGGGTGAGATATTATAATTTAAGACACATCATTGGATCTTATTATTTTTTATTGAGCATAGATTGTATTTCATCTGTTATATTATGGATTTAATTTGACTACATGATAAATTTTTAAAAAAATATATGTGTGTGTGTGAGTGAGCGTATAGCTTATTTATGAATTTAATTTGTTTTTATGTGCAACTTTACATAATATATCAATGAAAATTGAAGGCACATCATCTCAACCACTACCATGTCAACTTATTTCAAAAGAAAGTTCACATTAACCAACTATGAATGAAAGTTGTAATTCGTTAGTTAATGTTTCTACACCAAATGAAACTATGAAAACACCACACGATGAGACAAATGATAATATAATAGATGAAATACCCGAAGATCGTAACAATAGACTTAAAAGTATTGTATGCGATCATTTTACAAAGGTCAAAGTTGATGGAAAAGAAAAAGCTAAATGTAATTATTGCAAGAAATTGCTTGTTGGGAGAGCAAGAGACAGGACCTCACACTTGCGCGGACATATGAAAATATGTACTCCACGTTAATCTACCATGAGACACAATAACGGACAAACATTTCTTACCGCTAAGGTCTTGCAAGGTAAAATGGAGTTGGGGACTGGAATTTACGATGCTGAAAATGCTAGGAAAGAGCTTGCACATGCAATTATTTTGCATGAATATACATTTTCAATAGTGGAGCATATTGGTTTTAGGATATACTCAGCCTCTCTCCAACCATTATTTCATGTTTCTTGTAGAAATACTATAAAAAAAATGAGATATTCAAAGTGTATGAAGTTGAGAAAACCATAATTTTGAAGTTCTTAGAAACTCTCCCACAAAGAGTGGCCATTACTTCTGACATATGGACTGCGAGCAATAAAAAAAAGGTATATGGTTGTCACTGCTCATTACATTGATGAAAATTGGGATCTACAAAGTCAAATTTTGAGGTAATTATAATTTCTTATAATACTAGTTTGATTGAATATTACTTATATTAGTCATTGAATGTGAATCTTCTTATATTAGGTTTATTTATGTTCCCGCCCCTCACACAAGTGAAAGACTTTGTAATGCATTGGTTGAATATTTGATGGATTGGAATATTGATACAAAATTGTCCACTATCACTTTAGATAATTGTAGTACTAATGATGCAATGATTGAAAAAATTAAGGATAAGTTGCAATTAAATACATTGTTAAAGGATGGGGCCTTACTTCACATGCATTGTTGCATGCACATACTTAATTTGATAGTAAAAGATGGGTTAGAAGTTGTGAAAGGTGGAGTGGAGAGGATTCGTGATAGTGTTGCATATTGGACTGCAGCACCTAAAAGGAATGAAAAGTTTGAGGAGACTGCCAAACAATTATGAATCTCTTGCACCAAGAATTTGGTTTTAGATTGTCCGACTAGATGAAATTCAACTTACAAGATGCTTGATGTTTCCATTTTCCATGAAGATGTATTTAATCGATTAAGAAAACGTGAATTCCAATACACTTGTTTGCCTACAAGTTTACATTGGAAATTTGCAAAAGATATTTGTTGCAAATTGAAATTGTTCAATTCTATCACTGAAGTGTTCTCTAGCACTAATTATCCATCTTCCAATCAATATTTTCCTAAGATTTGTATGATCAAAATTGCAATAAATGAGTGGATTAAATCCTCTTAGGCATTGATAAAAAATAATGGCAGAGAATATGTTGGGAAAATTTGATAAATATTGGAATGTGGTTCATGAAATAATAGGAATTGTTGTTGTTGTTGTTTTGGATCCTATGTACAAAATAGAGTTGCTTGAATATTATTATGTTAAGTTGTATGGGAATGATGCTAATTACCAAGTTAAGTCGATTCAACAGTTGTGTTATGATTTGCTTTATGAATATCAATTGAAAATGAATAATGGTTCAAGTAGTGATTCTCAAATGTTGGTATTTGTTTTAAACTATTCATTTAAATTTTAATATATTTGAAATAGCTAATAATTTTGTATATCTTAAATTATTGTTGTTTATATTGTACTATGTCAAAATTGATTGGTGATTCAAATTCTAAAGTGGATAATGAAAATTTTATTTTACTCAATGAAATAGAGTCTGACGATGAAGGTATTCTATTCTCTACATTGTTTGAGTTAAATTTGTCATGTTAAATGTTAATATTTAACTTTTATTTTTTAATATAGGTGAATTGTTGATTAGGGGTGTTACTTCAGTTTCCAATTCCCGTCTTGAAGATAAAGATGAAGATGATCGTTAGAAAATGCTTATTTAGAACCTTTTTGTTTTTGATGATTTGGAACTTTTTACTGTTTTGATTGATTAGTTCGTTTGAACTTTGAATATTTAGAACTTTTTTTTATCAAAATATTATGACTTGTAGCAAACTTAAACAAATTTAAAGATATTGTGATTTTATTATTTTGATTATTATAATTTTAGAACTTATGTTGAATGTTACTATTTAGTCAAATTATTGATTTTTTATGCTATGAATAAAAAAATTCCAATTTTTGGAGTGGAGGCGGATGCGGGGAGGGGAAACCTGTCCCCGTTGGGTGCGGGAGTGGATGTTAAAAAGTCACCCTCGATGGGTGCGAGTTTGGATGCGGTGGCGGTATTGGAGTTGCGGGTGCGGAGTTGGTAATGATTAAAACTGTCCCCGCCCTGCCCCGTTACCATCCCTAATAACACTCATGCAGCATCAACACCAACACGTTGTCGCTCGTTAAAAAAAAAACCTCAAACCAACACGGTTTCTTCAATTTTTGATAAAAAGAACACGTATTCTTCAATTATATACCAAACACATGCATGCATTCATGCAATAAATAATACATTAAATAGAGCATTTCAGACACACACTACTGTTTTGCTCTCAAACTTGAGCTATATTATATTAACTATTAACTACTAGGGATTGAATTCCTTTTTTACCGTGTTCAAAACCATGTCACTATTTTTTTTCTTTTTTTCTTTTTATAACTTTGTGTCGGTCGAGACATGTAATGATTCTACTCGTTACAACTATACGCTAAAAATAACATTTTACAGCATTTTTGTAAGTCCTTTACAACATTGTAGTATCTAGTGCTGTTAAAAAAATATAACAACGCTATTTAAAATAAAAAAGAGTTGTAGTAAATATAAATATATAGCATTCAGCGCTTTTGTTAGACTAGTTTTACAGTGCTTTTCTTAGAAAAGTGCAGTAATAATTGGTGCATATATAGCGCGCTTCTTAGACTAGTTTTACAATGTTTTTCTTAAAAAAACGTTGTAATAGGTACATATATAGTGCACTTCTTATACTAGTTTTGCAACACTTTTCTTAAAAATAACGATGTAATATGTGCATCCTCATACTAGTTTTATAGCGGTTTTTTCAAAAAGGCATTGTAATAAGTACACTTTAAAAAACACTCTTAATCTATTCTAAAAAGTAATGTAAAATGTTTCTTATACTAGATTTACAATGTTTTTCTTACAGAAGCGCTGTAATAGATTTATTCTTATACTAGTTTTACAACGTTATTTTTTTTTCAAAAAAGCACTGTAATAGGTACATTTTATAATTTGTTGTAAATCGATTCTAAAAAGTTGTGTAAAATGTTGATTTGTATATAAATAGGTCTTTAATGACATTTTTTTTTTAAAATGCTGTCTTTAAATGAGATTTTAATATTTTTTTTTTCCAAAATCATATTCATCAAGCACATATTGATACAATTGCAATTTTTTAATTCAAACACATTCACAATATGTATTCACAACAACAAGTTCAATTACATCAGAACTATTATCAACATCAGTAGCAACATATTCACAACAACAATATCATGCCAATAGCAATTTCCAACATGTCAATTTCCTAACAATTTCTTACTTTACCCTACTGAAACAAAAAATAAAATAAACTAATTAGAATAATGATCAGTTCACACAAAAATATACAATATATAATAGTTTACAATGTGAAACTCACTTGTTAACAGATTATATAACTTTCAGTTCGATCACATACTGGCATTAATCTTCCTTTATTTTAGTTAGATCACTTTCAGAGTATGTTGAATTAGAGTTGTCAAAGTACTATGTGATATAATATTTGAATATAAAAAAGTTAGAATTAAATATATATATATATATATATATATTATCTATGAAAATTAAAATATAATAAAAATAATGTACTATTTCTAAAATTATATTTTGATTCATATCAATAATCTCCTTCAGAATCGCAATATATAGTATCGGCAATCAATGTTGCTAGTTTGGCGAGGGCACTATAAAATAAAATATGTACACCAATAAATATTTATGCATTGATTGTAAATGAAATTTTAAAGGCATATAATTAAGTTCTATAACAAAAACTTCAAACATTTATTGGAATCCATGTAATGTTGTTTGACTTATGCTTCGACACTATATCACTCATTTGAACGCATAAAACTTATAAAACACTATCAAATAAATATGATTATTATTCAGTTACCAAACACATTATTTACATATGTAAGAAACAAATGAATATTACTTACGTATCGAAGATATTCTTTATATCCAAGTGATTGTTATAATGACCGTGCAGTGAATCTAAGTATATAATTTCAGAGGTGGCATTAATGGCAAACAACATCCAATGTTGCCTACAACAACAAAAGTTTGGTTGGAAAATTTGTTTACACAACAGATAAAGTATCATAAATTAAAAAAGATATAGATAAAGAATATCTAATTACCCTGAATTATATGACGCAAGAAACAAATTATCTTTCTCTTTATTTTCCAAAAGTATATCAACGACATCTTTTTTTATATGTCAATTTGCGCATGCACACCAACTTTTCATACAAATACCTTCAATGAAAATATCAAACTAGATTAATTACCAATAAATATGGCAGTGATGTAATTAAAAGTAATTTTTATCTTAAATAAAGTATTTCACATTACCTAATGTACATGCTCATGACAATAGCACTCAACTTGTTATGATCGAGAAGTTCATATATGTGCACTTTATCAAGTAATTATTCATACTCATCTCCGAAAATACCTTTCTTTATGTGTATGATACGTAAATCATTGCTCTCCATATTAATTTTTTCTTGTATATCCAAACACGACCCAAATCGAGAAAGATGTGGATGACTTATTTTAGGAGCACAAACTGATTTTCCACGATCTAGTTTTTGAATTTTGGCCGATTTATTTTTACCAAGAACTTGCATTTGCGGTGCAGCGAGTTTATTTTTCAAATCAACTTTTTAACATTTTAGGTAGATTTTGCTCGAAAATGAAAAAATGAGGTTGATCAGTTTGTTAATTTATCATAGTAAGCTAATCATTTCATATACAATTGATGTATATATCAAAAAAATTCTGGTGAAGTGACTGACTCGTTGTGAGGAATCTTCTTATCATTCCATTTAGACTTTGTAAGAATCTAAATAAATGTGAAATCATCAATTAAACATAATAAATTAGAATCATACAATTAAACATTCATAGCAATTAAATATATTGTACCTATGCCAACAAGATTTTTGGGCCATGCCACGTAACTACCTATTGCTTCTCCCAAAAACTTAATATCTCCATTGTTGTCGGGTATAGGCAATGGTGCTTATAAAGCAATCATAGGTGAAACTTTAACATGGCCGACATGGATCAGATTATGGTGTAATACTTCTCCCACGCTATTGTACAATGTTCATTTTCCAACCATGCAATGAATAGGGGAGGATAAATATAGCATGTAAGCTGAGATACCCTAAATAATTGGTTAATATGTGAAATAATTAAGTTGAATTAATTTTTTATTTCATTAAGTAATTAATTACCTCTGGAAGACCTTTACGACCAATGTTGCAACTACCATTTTCACTCTCTAGTTGTATTTCACGTTGAAACTCCGAAAGTTGCTTTTCCTTATTCTTTTTCACCAAAAATGCAACTTGCTGTGTTAGGATTTTCAGCTTATCTAGTACTTCCTCATTAGATGGATTTGTGCACTCATGTGAAAATTAGCTTTTTCAAGTTACGCTAAATCCTTTACCCCTCACACGGTCAAAATATTCAAGAACATTAAATACATTACTAAGCATGTCCTTGCAACTAACTTGTATATTCTCCTATAGATTTTTACAACATTGTTCTAGATTCTCCTAAAATACATGTAGTATTAAAAAGATAATATCATTCTCCTAAGTTCAATATCATTTTTAAAAGACAATATTAAAAAATATTAAAGTGATAATATACTTACACTTGTTGAACATTTTCATTATCAACTATTCCATCCTTATTAAAATGAGCCTTATTCCACAAAATATGACGACTTAATGGTTGATCAGATTTTGTCTCTTGAATCTTTTGTTAAGATATAAAAAAAATATTATTTAAAAACTATAGTTAAGATATAAACTTAGGACGTACTTCAAAAAACCCATAATGCTCTTCAACAAAAAACACCAAACCCAGAACATTATTCAAAAGCTTCAAACCTTGAAACCAAAATATCCACCAAACCAAAAATTCTCATTCCCCCTCTAATTTCCTCTCAAAATAAAAAACTTTACCATGAAAAGTGGGGCCAGAGACCAATAGGTATTGGTCATGTGTTCGTTGTTGAAAATTTACTATATGAAGGCATTGTTATTAAGCATCATACAAATGTTTTGGGTTGGACTGATTTTCTTCAAATCTTTGATTGTTACTATCCCGAGGTTATATGAGCTTTCTGTTGCAAGGCTTAAACCTTTCAAGGCAAATTTCTAATTGTCTCAAAACTTAAAAGCATTGAAATAAGTCTCTCTCCTTCAATCCTTGCTAAAATCCTTCATCTGCCTTCTAGGTAAGTTAAAAATGAATAAAGTAGATTATTTCTAGGTGATATGTGATTAGTGAGTGAGAAATAAATAAGGATAATGATAAAAAGATCACACAATCATGTATCTTGGTTCACCAAATATGGGATACACCCAGTCTGCATAATATGTGAGTTTTTCCACTAATGTGTTTGGCATAAGAACATTCTTGCATTCATACTATCATTCTTGATCAGTTTTAGAATTCACCTTTTCAACCTTGAAAAGATTTTTACAGTTACCTGTTTGTTTAGAAAGGATTTTAACAAGTTATCTTTTAGTCCATAAAGAATTTTTAAAAGTTACCTTTTAATAACTAAAAGGATTTTTACAACACGCTCAAACTATCTTAAGAGATAGACTTGAGTTTCAAATTATGTGCATGATAGAAGGGATTAGCATCAAATTCTACTCAACACATGTATGAGATTGGTTATCAACAATAACTCAATAAAGAGATCCTTGAATGTAATTAGAGAGAGCTAAATTTTTGCTTGAGTAAAGAGTTTTGTTGCTTGAGTATGATTGTTTAAATATTGGAATGATTGCTTTAAAAACTCTTACATTTGTCTTCTCCTTGATGTTCCTTTTATAGATGAAGAGAGTTTTATAAAGGCTCAATATATATGTTACTTAACTTGAGCAAAATGTTTGTCCATATTGAACTTTAATAAGTATGTTTGTTATTCGATCCAGAATGTTCTTCTATAAAACTAAAATGTTATTGGTTTTGTGTTTCATGGAAAATGTGGATGAGTGATTGAATAGTTGTGATAATAAAAAGAAAGAACCAAAATTGTATTTTTATAAAATCCAAAATGTTCCTTGGTAAACCATAATGTTATATTATAAACCAGAATGTTTTTGTAATCAATCTCTAGTTAAAATAAGACATAATGTTCTTGATTTATTTCATGGTGAGATAGTTGTTTGTTATATGAATGTATTTAACTACCCACTTTTGAATAAATGACTTAAAAACACAAGTTAAATAGCAACAGAATCAGAATCATGATTATTGATTAATTAACTATTTGTTTTTCCTCAAGACACTTGATTTGAGATTTTACCTCAATAATATTAATATTTATTTTTCCTAGGTAGAAAAATAATACACATCATTGTAATTTCATTTAGTGAAGAACATTTGATCATGATATATCAGTGATAGAAGAGTTTCATAGATAAGTAATCTTGTAGCTCAATTAGTAAAACAAATGCATTTTTTAGAATATCTTTATTGTTTTAATTCTTTTTACTATAAGTCCTACATTGCTAGTTTAGAAAACCATTGAAAATAGAAAATATAAGGTAATTTCATTCTTATGTTTACACAACTACTTTCTTGTTTGTAATCATAATGACTTGGTTATTATTGAGGAAGTTATTAAAATGAAATTTGTTATTTGATTTAGGATAAATGAATATTATAATTTATTTTTGTTTAAAGAAAAACTACTAATCCATTTTTTTCACGTTTAGAATTTCATTAACTATTGTTAAAAAAATTAGAATGTTACAAAAGACTTTCTTCAAATACCCTTCTTGAGACATGTATAGAACTTTTTCCTTCCAATCTATCTTGATCTCAATTCCTATAATACTTTTTGTAGCTCCTAGATCCTTCATTTTGAACACCTTATTTAGGTCATCATTGACTTTCCTGATTTCATCAACAATTTTGCTTGTTATAAGGATGTCATCCACGTACGACAACAGATTCACAAATAAAGTTCCCTGAACGAATTTGAAATAGACACACTGATCAAATTTTCTACTTTGGAATTTGATGTTTGACATGAATTTATGAAACCTTAGACTCATAATCCTCCTTCCCTTTTACCTAAATCTCCTCACGTGGTCTCATCTAAATCGCCATAAAAGAAAGAAGTCTTAAAATCCATTTGTTCCAATTCTAAGTCAAATTCAACAGCCATGGCTAGGAGAATTCTTATTGACCTATGCTTGATAACTAGTGAGAAAACATCAATAAACACAAGCGCTGTTGTAAATGTATTTGAAAAATAACGGAGCCTTTTACAGCACTTTTATTGAAAAGCGTTGTAAAACAAGCGCTGTTGTAGGTCATATAACGTTTGCGCATAATGTTATAATGCTTTTACAATGCTTTGCAAAAAAGCGCTGTAAAACGAAGCGCTTTCTTGTATTATTTTACAACGCTTTTTTCACAAGCGCTGTAAAATACGTGCGCTTTAAAATAATTGAACCACGTATTACAGCGCTTTTTTCACAAGCGCTGTAAAATACGTGCACTTTAAAATAATTAAACCACCTATTACAGCGCTTTTCTCACAAGCGCTGTAAAATACGTGCGCTTTCATTGAATTTAACTACCTATTACAGCGCTTTTACTACAAGCGCTGTAAAATACATAATTTTCTAATAATTATATACGTTGGGAACCCTCATATCCTCTACATCTTTCATCACCTCTACTCTGGGAACCCTCATACCCTCATACCCATTACGTACTGTGCCGCCATCTACGTTGTCTTAGGTATTTTTTATCAAATTAAAAATTCATACCACATGATCTGTGTTCTGTTTTGAAATTGTTATTAAATCTCTTCTACTAGTCAAAAACTCATACCACACATGATCTGTTCTGTTTTTGAAATTGTTAGTTGATATTTGTTTCTTTTTGAAACTTGTTGAATTGTTTTGAAAGCTTATTAGTTTTGTAATTGCATTTATATAGGTGGTATAATATGGATAGAAAATGGATGTCAGCCAATCGATTGTCAAAAGAGTATGAAATTAGAGTGAAGGAGTTTGTTGAGTTTGCAGTGAAGAATGCAAAAGATCCAAATAGAGTAGTTTGTCCTTGTTTAAAATGTTGTTTTGGAAAACATGTTAGAGAAGATGAATTAGAAGGACATCTAGTATGTAATGGAATTGATCAAAGCTACACATGTTGGATAAGACATGGTGAGAAAAAAAAAGGAAACATTAATTTTGAGAATAGTTCGACATATGCTTCAACTGACTTCGATACAGATACATATGAGCCGGACCGAGTTGATGAGATCGCAAAAGCAGTTGAAGAAGATCTTCGAGATTGTCCTAAAATGTTTGAAACTTTGTTGAGTGATGCAGAGAAAGAATTATATAATGGTTGTACTAAATACACAAGATTGTCGGTGATATTAAAGTTGTACAACTTAAAAGCGAGTAATGGATGGTCTGATAAAAGCATTACAGAATTATTAACACTCATAAAAGATATGTTGCCAGATGATAATGAACTTCCCAGTCGAACCTACGAGGCTAAACGAATTTTGTGTTCTATTGGCATGAGTTACGAAAGGATTCATGCGTGTCCTAACGATTGCATTTTATTTCAAAATGAATATGAACTACTTAAGGCGTGTCCGAAATGCAATGTCTCTCGATATAAGAAGAAAGAATCTACTCCAGCAAAAGTCGTGTGGTATTTTCCTATAATACCAAGATTTAGGCGCATGTATCGCAGTGAAGAAGATTCAAAACACTTGACATGGCATGCAGATGAAAGAATTAGAGATGGAATGTTTCGACACCCTGCAGATTCCCCACAATGGGCAAAAATTGATCACGAGTATCCTGAATTCGGGATAGAGTCAAGAAATCTAAGACTTGCACTTTCTACTGATGGAATGAATCCATATGGTCTTCAAAGCATCTCACACAGCACGTGGGCTGTGATTTTGGTAATATATAACCTACCTCCATGGTTATGTATGAAGCGTAAGTTTATGATGTTGTCTCTGTTAATTTCTGGATCCAAACAACCGGGGAATGATATCGACGTATACTTGACTCCTCTAATAGAAGATTTAAAACGTATGTGGGAGAGAGGTGTGGAAGTTTATGATGGGTATAAGAAAGAATATTTCAATTTGAGGGCTATGTTGTTCGGCACAATTAATGATTTTCCAGCATATGGTAATTTATCAGGATATAGCATTAAAGGTCAGTGTGCATGTCCTGTATGTGAAGAGAGTACAAATTGGATGCGGTTGAAACATTGTAAGAAGAATGTGTTTCTTGGACATCGTAGATTTTTACCTTATAGTCATCAGTATCGTTGGTGGAGAAATGCATTTAATGGAAAATCAGAAGAAGGTAAAGCTCCTTTACCACCGACTGGATATCAAATACTTGAAAAAGTACAAGGTTTGACCAATAAATTTGGCAAACCTTTTGCGGGAGAGCTGGTCAAAACTGGGTGGAAGAATAAGTCAATTTTCTTTGAATTGCCATATTGGAAGTCATAGTATATAAGACATTTCCTCGATGTGATGCATATTGAAAAAAATGTATTTGATAGTGTTATTGGTACGTTACTCAATGTTCCAGGAAAGTCTAAAGATGGCATCAACGCAAGACTGGACTTGGTCGATATGGGAATAAGAAATGAATTGGCTCCAGTAAAGAAAGAAAATCGCACATATCTACCTCCAGCCGCTCATACTCTACCTAGAAAGGAAAAAATTGTTTTATGTATATTTCTACACGAAGTTAAAGTTCCAGAAGGATACTCTTCGAATATTAGAAATTTGGTTTGTATGAAAGACCTCAAGTTAAAAGGTTTGAAGACCCATGATTGTCATATTCTAATGGAGATTTGCTACCAATAGGTATACGTTCTATTTTACCTGAAAAAGTTCGACTAGCCTTAACTAGATTATGTTTCTTCTTCAGGGAAATTTGTAGTAAAGTGATCGACCCTCAGAAATTACCGACATTGCAGAGGGAAATTGTTGTTACTTTGTGTGAGCTTGAAATATATTTCCCACCATCGTTTTTTGATATAATGGTTCACCTTACTGTTCATCTGGTTAAGGAGACACAACTTTGTGGGCCAGCTTATGTGAGATGGATGTATCCGATAGAACGATATATGAAAATATTAAAAGGATACGTAAAAAGTAGAAGTCGACCAGAAGGTTGTATTGCTGAACGATACATTGTTGAAGAGGCTGCTGAATTTTGTACTGAATATCTGTCCAATGTTGAATCCATAGGGCTTCCCATGTCTCGTCATTCGGGAAGACTATCAGGAGAAGGGATAATTGGAAGGAGACTACTGACTATATCAAGGACAGAATTGGAGCAGGCACAATTGTATGTTCTGCACAATGATGATGAGGTTCAACCGTATGTTACAATACACATGGATCAGTTATCTCGTTTGAACATGAATAGGAATCAAAATTGGATAACTCGAGAGCACAATCGAAGTTTTATAACATGGTTAAAAAATCACATAAAGTCTAAATTTGATATAGACCCCGGATCAATTTCACAGAGATTGAGGTGGCTAGCAAATGGTCCGAGCTTACATGTCTTTTCTTACACTGGTTATGTTATTAACGGCTACACATTTTATACCAAAGAACAAGATGATCAGACCACTATGCAAAATAGTGGAGTCACTCTCGTAGCTGAAGTGATGCATGTCTCAAGTGCAAAAGACAAAGACCCAATATATGCAAATCTATCATATTTTGGGGTTATCGAACGCATATGGGAGTTAGACTACACAATGTTTCGTGTTCCCATATTTGGTTGCAAGTGGGTCGATAATAATAATGGCGTTCAGATTGATGAGTCAGGATTCTTGCTTGTTGATTTTAATAGGGTGGGATACAAAGACGGGCCTTTTATTTTAGCGTCGCAAGCTCAACAAGTGTTTTATGTCACCGATCCTTCTGATGATAAATGGTCTGTTGTCTTATCGACCAATAAAATAAGTGATGATAACAACAATGATGAAGATGTTGGTAATGATCTTTTATTTGCAACATCACAACAACCACATGAAATTGATTCAACTGATGATGGTTTATATCTTAGAGATGATCATGATGAGGGAATTTGGATTAATCCATCGTTTTGTATTGTAAATGGACAAACAAATGTGAATCCCACCAGGAAAAGAAGAAGGGCATCTTAATGTACATGTTTAATTGTTTTATATAAGCCATGCATGTAATCTGAATTATTGTTGTAATCTGAATTATTGTTCTATTCTGGTTTTATTGTTGTAATCTGAATTATTGTTCTATTCTGGTTCTATTCTAGTTTTATTGAATTATTGTGGTATTATAATCTGAATTATTGATCTGGTTCTATTCTTGTTTTATTGTTGTCTAAGAAGGCAAGCATAACCAGTGATTCAAATTAGGACTTAAGTTATTGGCTTTTGGATAGTTTGGTTGATGGGTGGGGGATAAGCATAACATTGTAAATTTGGACAATTTCAATTCTTAAGAACTATGCATGTAAAAAAAGTGCATGCCTTTTACAGCGCTTTTTAAAAAAGCGTTGTAAAAGGCCCTTTTAAAAATAAAATAATGATACATTTTACAGCGCTCTTCTTACCAAAAGCGCTGTAAAAGACTCTTGCATTTTAAAAACGCTTACATTTACGAAGTTCACTTAATTCAGATTCGAACTGAGGCCTTCCAAGTGTGACAACGTAGATGGGTATTTAACGTATAAGTAATTAATGTGTTAATATTTATAATTAATAATATTAATTAATAATTTATGGATTTCAAAAATATGTTAATATTTATAATTAATGTACCTAATAAAGTAAAAAATAAAGGTTATATTTGTTGTTAGATTGAGACCTTTTACAGCGCTTATGTGAACAAGCGCTGTAAAAGGCTTTAAAAATAATATTCATCAGATACCTAACATGACTTTCTCTAACAGGATTTTCTTCAAACACCTTGTACGCATCATGGGAATCCCCAAAAACACATTGTTAACAAAAACATCAGACCCATTGTTAACAAAAACATCAGACACATTGTTAACAAACCCATTTTTTGCAACATGGCAATGAACCTGAAGATCAAGTTACGATTTAAGAATGAAAAGGAATGTAAAGAGATAAAAAGGGTGTTGAGGTGGAGATTGAAAGAGTAAGCTTTGATGTTTGCGAAGAAGATGCATAAAAGGACTTTGAGGAAGATATTTTGGTGGAGACCAGTTACTACTATTATGGTTCTAGGTATGCTAAAAATAGAGTAATTTGGAAAAGAAAAAAAAAATCATATATGAAACAATCTATAAAACTTTGAGTATCCTATAGGATGAATATAATATGTTGAGCGTTCATGTTTTAAATTACATACACACGTCTCTAAAAGGCCTTTTACAGCGCTTCTTTGAACAAGCGCTATAAAAGGCTTTTAAAAAAAACATTATATAACATACTAAAACAATGAGGTCTTTTACAGCGCTTGTTGGGATAAGCGCTGTAAAAGAGTCTTTTAAAAATTTAAATAAGGACGCCTTTTACAGCGCTTCTTTGAACAAGCGCTGTAAAAGGCTTTTAAAAAAACATTATATAACATACTAAAACAATGAGGTCTTTTACAGCGTTTGTGGGGATAAGCGCTGTAAAAGAGTCTTTTAAAAATTTAAATAAGGACACCTTTTACAACGCTTTAATAAAAAGCGCTGTAAAAGGCTTAGGCCTTTTAGAGCGCTCTTTGGAAAAGCACTGTAAAAGGGTTATAAAAAAGCGCTGTAAAAGGGTTATATATATAACAGTAACCTCTTCAGTTTCCTCTTCATTACGTAAACTACACTATCAGAGCAACCTTCATCTTTCTTCTCTTCTTTTGCAAACCCTATAATCACGTCCATTACGAACTGTATTTCCACGATCATCTCCTTCATTTCGAACCTTATTTCCATCCAAGATCATTTCGAACCTTATATTTTCATTGAAATACGTAACCCTCAATACGTATTTCTTCAAAACCGTTTTTCTGTGAACTTTATTGCTGTGAAATTTCTCCATTCGCTCTTTTCTTCGCATTTCATCTTTCTTCAAACCATTATTCAGGTATTGATGTTATTAGGTTTTTGTAATCATTAAAATGCATGTTGAGCTTGTTTAAAATATATATACTATTACGTGTTGAGCTTGTTTAGAATAATGCATGATGCATGTTGAGCTTGTTGATGTTATACTAAACTGCATGTTGAACTTGTTGTAGTTAAATGGATACAAACAAAGATTTAGAATGTCAAAATGAAGAAGTTGGCACCAGTAAGACTTATGAAAATGAAGTCAAACGTGGTGCAACTATAATGCTAAATGTGATTAAAGCAAGGAGCAATGGCACCAAGTTTGAGGTAATACTATACTATACTCTGTTTGCTGTGTATTTTTTTAGCTTTTTTTAATAGCATGTACTTACTATATGAGTTTATTAGGTTGGATGCAATGAAAGTGGTCAGCCAGTTGACCCCCACAGCGCAATGTTTGTGAGCTACATTGGGGCTGTTGTTCGTCAAAATATTCCAATCACGATTGACGACTGGAGAGATAAGGCGTTGAAGGATGCCAAAGATATCATATGGAATGACATTCAAGTAAATTTTTTGATCCAATATTTTGTCATTTATAAATATTTTCATTGAAATACTTTACTTATAATTTTTTTCATTGCAGACAACTTTTGTCCTTGATGAGGGACGAAAGAATTACGTGTTGAGAGTTGCTGGCAAAATCCATCGGGGATTTAGATCGCATCTCTCAAATTTCTATCTTAAAGATAGAGAAGGAAACACAACAGCTGAACCTCCAAAGATATATCGACATTATATATCAAATGATGAATGGAAAGCGTTTGTTTCCAAACGTACTGACCCCGCGTTTGTCGTAAGTGATTAATTTATTAGCATTTGTGTGTTTTATTATTCATATTCGTATTGTATTTTAAATTTTTACATAATTGCTATTTTTTTATATAGAATATTAGTAAGGCAAATCACGAGATGGCAAGCAACCCGACGCACCCATACAGAAGATCATGTATGGGATATGCACGTCTAGACAAAAAACTTGTAAGTCAATATAACATCAATGATGAGGGAATTTGTATTATAAACTATAGTTTCTAACTAATATTTTGTTTTAACGAATAGCGACAAGAGACCCAATCCGATCAACCGTTGGGTCATCATATCTTGTGGAAGGAAGCTCGGGTAAATAAGGATGGAGTGGTTGATAACGAAAATGTTCAAAAAGTAATAGAACTTTGTGTAAGTATATTATGACTTTAATATTTTTCAATATTGTATTTATCACTTGAATACTTTTTAATATTGTATTTTAAAAAGGCTAATGAACTTAACTATTTTAATGTTACATGTATTTTAGGAGACCATCCAACAAAGTTCTGAAAATGAAGAGGGCAACAAGGCTAGTTGCAGGGACATTTTGGGCAAAGTTTTTAATGTTCCTGAATATTCCGGTCGAGTTAGGGGAAAGGGATTTGGCGTAACTCCCAGATGCTTTTTTCCTCAAGAGAAGCGCCAAAAACCTTCCAACGAGGAAGTATTAGAGAAGCTCAGAATCCTATCTGAGCAAGTGGCACAATTGGTGAATACGAACAAAGACAAGCAACTTCCGGATCAGCTCCAAGGTGAAATACAAATGGAGAGTGAAAGCGGGAGTTGCAACGTCGGTTTGAAAATTATTCCCGAGGTAATTAATTACTTACTTGCTTATGTAATTACTTATGCATTAAACAATATTATATATTAATTGTACTTATGTTTTAACTATTGATTTAGGGTGTCACTTCGTGTTTCCTATACTTGTCCTCACCCACTCATCGAAAGGTGGGAAAAGGAAAATTGTACAATACTTTGGGAGAAGTATTGCACAATACTCCGATCCCAAAGGGCCATGTCAAGGTATCGCCTACTGTTGCTTTTGAACCAACTGCACCGTTGCCGATACCGGACAACGACGGAGATATGCAGACATTGGGCGAAGCTATTGGTAGTTACGTGGCATGGCCCACGAACCTTGTTGCCATCGTTAAAAGCCCTCCCAGAAACAAATCAGTTACGTCTCCCGATAAGGTTTGTCACATTTATTGCATAAGCTTTGTCAATTTTTTCAGATTCAATAAACTAACATTTAACCTCATTTTTGTAGGTCCAAATAAATAAACCACCCGCACATCCAAAAAATGGCAGCAAACCTCAAAAATTGGAGGTCAATAAAGCTGCCAATAAGGCTGCCAAATTACAAAGGTCGGAGGCCAATAAAGCTGCCAATAAAGCTGCCAAACTTGCAGCAATAAAAAAATTGGATCGTGGCAAATCAGTCGCTGCTGCTGCTGCTTCTAAAATAAGTCAGCCACGCTTTGGTAAATACCGGGCGTGTCTTGACATCCAAGTAAAAAAGAACCTGTGCAGCAGCGACGATTCGCGCACGATACACATGAATAAAGAAATATTCGGAGAGGAGTATGAGGAATTGTTCGACAAGGAGCACGTATACGAACTTCTCGAACATAAGGAGCTCAGTCCAACTGTAATGAGCTTGTATATAAGGTAAAAAATACTTTTAATTGCATTTATTGGTAATTAATTAATAATGTATTGGTAATTAATCTAGTTTAAAATTTTCATTGAAGATTTTTGCATGAGAAGGTCGTGTGCCCGAGGAAATTATCGAATAAATACTCATTCTTCTCTCTGCATAAGACGTCCATGTGGAAACTCGATCCAGACAATGTAAAAAAATATATTATAGATATGTTATTAGCAAATAAAGAAAAGGATAAATTGTTCTTCGCACCATATCATTCAGGGTACGAAATTTTATCTTTCTTAATTGATGACAATTTAATTTATTAGTTGTGTATAAACAAAATTTCTTAACCAATTTTTTGTTGTTGTAGGGCACATTGGGTGCTATTTGCAATCAATGGGGTCTCTGAAGTTATATACTATTTGGATCCCGTGCATGGCGATTACAACAATCACTCCGAAGTAAAGACTATGCTCGACACGTAAGTAATATTCATTTTTTTCTTACATATATATATATATATATATATATATATAATGTGTTTGTTCATGCTATAATAATCACATTTATTCATTCGATAGTGCCTTAAAAGTTTATCAAGCTCAAAGAGGTGCGGTAGTGTTGAAGCAAAAGTCTAATAATATTACATGGATCCCAATAAAGTGCCCTCGTCAAACAAACAACATTGACTGTGGGTACTACGTATTGAGATTCATGAAGGAGATTGTTGACAAGAATAAAACTATTATCCCAGAAACGGTACGGTATTTTGATTATATGATTTTCATATATAAATTATCTATATATTTGATACTAACTTAATATAATATGTTCAATTTTTATATTGCAGTACTTTGAAAATTCCAGTCCATCATATTTTGAGCAAGATCTGATGGAATTAAAGGAGGAACGGTGTGAGTATGTGCTTGAAATGAAAATTATTTGATTTTCTGGGAAATAGCATGCTGTTGAGCAAGGGATCTGAATATTATATGGTGCATAGTTATTATATGTATATGATCATAGGACAGTATATAAACATGCATATGAATATGTTGTAAATTAGGTTCAATGTATATTTAATTACTTATGTTGTAAATTATTGTGTTACAGGATAATATATATGTATCATATTGTGTGAACTGATTATGTTTTAACTGATTCTGGGCTCTGGTTCTGGTTCTGGTTGTGTTACTGATTCTGTTTCTGTTTTAAATTACTGATTCTGGTTGTGTTGTGTTGTGTGAACTGGTTCAAACTAATTTTGGATAAAAAGATAAAAGACAGTGCTTTATAAAAAAAGTGCCATAAAAAGCTAAAAAACGCTTTTAAAATATATACAGGGTTTAAAAAAAAATAAATAAATAAAATAACACCTTTTACAGCGCTTGTTATAAAAAGCGCTGTAAAAAGCATACCAAAATATGAATTATGGGTATGCCTTTTACAGCGCTTGTTATAAAAAAGCGATGTAAAAGGTACCCCCAATATATGAAATATGGGTATGCCGTTTACAGCGCTTGTTACCAAAAAGCGTTGTAAAAAGGTACCCCAAATATATGAAATATGGGTAAGCCTTTTACATCGCTTGTTATAAAAAAGCGCTGTAAAAAGGTACCCCAAATATATGAAATATGGGTAAGCCTTTTACAGCGCTTGTTGTTAACAAGCGTTGTCAAAGGTGCATAATAAGCGCGCGTTATAAAAGGTGCCTTTAAGAGCGCTTTTTTACAAGCGCTGTTGTAGCTTTTACAGCGCTCGAATCCACAGCGCTTTTTTTTTTGAAAAAGCGCTGTAGAAGACTTAAAAAAAGCGCTGTAAAATGTAATTTTTGGCATAGTGAAGCTATTTTATTAAGGGGTTAACAAAATATTATTATGCCAATAAATAACATTTTATTAATATGTGTCTATCCCAATATTATTATGAACAAACATATTTTACTCATCACCTTCTATAAAGGGTTGCCGAAGATTCACACAATTATTTGTTAACAAGAATGCAAGAAAAACAAAAGTCATACTAAGTTCTTTTAAATGGTCAGACCTAAAATAATAGTTTAAGATAAAAAATAAAATAAAAAACCTAGAAGCTTTTCTAAAATAAGTATATGTATTATATATATTATGTGGTTTTGGGCACGCATATACAATGAAAACTTGTAGTATATGTTTGACTTATGCCACACCATCAACTTATATAAAATAATATTGTTCTCTTAGACCATCAAAAAGTGGTTCACGTGTTCTTATTAGTTGCATCGATATTAAGTAGAGGTTGTATTCTAGAAAATATTTGAGACCAACTCGATCTATCGAATATTTATTTGGACGTCTCAGCCAAGATTTATTTGATGTTTATATTTATTTGTTGTTTAATATTTATCATAATTCTATGTTTAATATTGTAAATAGTTAATTCAAATTAGTTGTATATTAGATCACTTCTATAAATAGTTTATCACAGACTAATATATGTATAAATTATAAAAAATTCTATTCTAAAATAGTTTACGACACTTCTCGTCTTTATGAATAAGATGGTAATCGAATTAATAATAATTAAATAAAATATATATGTTTATTTCTTTTTAATTTATCGAGTCGATATCATTTAAGTCATTATCACATTCATAAAAATGAAGATGATTATTAACATCTACTTCTAAAAAACGACTTATGTGGTATTTAAAAGTTTAAACATTTTATAAATATTGATTAAAGGTGAACCATGATCAATATTAGAATTTTCCTATTAATTTGAAAACATGTGTTTTTCTTTTACATTTTTTACAAATTCAATTTTTTTATTTCAATTGTTTGATTGGTTGGGTCTAAAGGTCTCTTTAAATTGTTAAATTTTTATTTTATTTTATATAATTGATTTGAAAGAGGTGAAAGAAGATACTTTATTTATAGTTATTTTTTATTCAAAGAAATGAATGGATTTTGAGTAGTTTATAAGTTATTTTGGTCTTTCCTTTCTCTTTCCTCTAAATTCCTCTAAAATGAAGGGATATATAGGAGATTTTGCTTTACTGTTCTTTGTTTTTCTTCTTTCTTAAAAACTGAATCAAACAAATATAGTTTAAAATAGGATTAAATAAGTTTTTTCATTCTTATAAATATATTTTATTTTACTTTTAATTCCTCAAATATTTTTATCAAAATTTTAGTCTCTTCTTTTAAGTAAAATCGTGTGAATCATTAAAAAATTTGAATAGTTTTTTTTCATGCATGTTTATAACATTATAAAAGTCTCTTCCATAAAAATTTAGATCTTATTTAACAATAGATAAATTAAATATAATTTTTTATACTTTTAATGCTTAAAAATTCATATGTAATTGATTTTTATTAAAAAAGTTCAAATTTTAATAGAAGAATTCTTATAATATTCTAAACACATTTAGAGAAAATTATTCAAAAATTCTAATAACATTCATGAATTAGATAAAAAATAAGGATCAAAATAATTGATAAAAAAATATTTAAAATACTATTACTTTTAAAAAACAAAACATAATATATTTAAATGAATTAAAAACTTATTTAACCTCTTAAAATATTATCTTGCTTCTCTTTCCTTCTAAACCCTCCAATAAAACAAACATAAAGTATTATTGCATTGTTAGGTGAGTATTGACCCAATAATTTGTCTTTCTCGTTATTTGTTTGGACGGAGTATGTATTTGGCCGTTATGATTCGTGCAGATGTGATTCTAGAAGTTTTGGGTACTTAATTTATTTATTTATTTATAAACAAATTATGTATTATTAATCTAGAGTATAAGAGATACACTAAATCCATTACAAATGAGTTTGGTAATCACCCTCTCCCTAATAATAAACCAAATCCACGAAAACTTTTTGATAGTGCTAAGAACTTCTTTCGCATTTGCAGCTTTACTTGAGAACATGATTGGATTCTTCTTCTACCAAAGACATCAAACTATAACTATTCAATTTTTTTTGACTTCTTCCTTTTAACCAAACTATTGAATGATAAGAAATTATGATCAACTACACCTCCTTTATGCCATTCAAGCGACAATGTTAGCAAAAAATAAGTCATTGACGGATTCCACTTTTTTTGAAAAATAGCACAATATATGGTATGTATAATTGGGTTGATTACACACTTGTTCTTCAAATTGAGGCTAAAAATAACTTGTTGCAATTTGGGTCTTGTGGCTGGCTAAAAATAGTGTGATTTGTCAAGGTGTTGTTGCATATTAGGAATGGCAATGGGGGAGTAACAATGTATTTTGCATTCCCATCACTGCATTCGATTTTTCAACGAAAACTAATATTCTCCTTTGTTTTTTTAGCAGATGTGAAATAATTTAGCCAACAGACATTCATATATATAAATTTTAAAATTATATACATTATAATTAATATAATAAAATTATTATAATTAGACAATAATAAAATTAAAATATATTTTTTATAAAAATAAAATTATAATTTTTAATATTTAAAAAATATTAAATATATTTAATATATATATATATATATATAATTTAAAAATTATAATAATATTAATAGTAGGCTAGATGTATGCGGGGTATATATCAAAGCCCTCAAATTTGTTTGTGACCTCAAATGACTTGTAAAAAATTTGCATTTTTTTATTCATCAGCTTTTGTGTAAACGTTGGAGAGTCATTACGAATACAAATTCTATTTGGAAGGGGATAATTAATTACAATTACATAAATGAGATTTTTTTATTTATATATAATTTTTGTTTTTAAAATTATACTCCACATTTAAAAATATATATTAAAATGTCTTAAGTTTTTTCACCTTCTCGCATAATATTTTTCTTGAATAGGAGGTCATATTTTGGAAATAAACCATATATTATATTTAAATTTTTTTTTTAAATTTAACAAAACAATAATTGTTAATTTAATAAATAAAAATATTTATTAAATAAAATAATATTAATAAAATACATTTAATAGAGATAACGTGTCCATAATATTTTGCAGATAAAACACCAATATAATTTTATTTTGTTACAATTATTTCCTATTTTTTCTCCAATCTAATAAAAATAAAATATTGTTA
>JBBPBS010000738.1:3622375-3640156 GCA_037974835.1 Cicer judaicum | reverse complement strand
ATATATATAATTTATAAAATACATGAATAAAAAATTTTTATACATAAATTAAAATTTTTATTTATATATTTTTATAAATTATATATATTATTTTTGTTATTTGAAAAAAATTAAATATTTTTTCAAAATTATTTTAGAAGTCGTCGGAATTTAAATTTTTTTAAAGAAGCCATCATTTCAAATGGTGATTTGTAATTTAAAAAAGAAAAACAAATAGGAGCAATTTAAAAAGAAAATATTTGTGTAATTTCTTTTTGAAAAAAGAGATATTAAAAGAAGAAAAATCTATCGTAAATTCGGTTAGTGTATTACATGGTGGATGGACAAAATCATTAGAACATGTGCAACTCTAGTGAGCAAAAAACAAACTTCTTATAAGATGGGTTATCTTAAATTATCCCCACAATTTGAGATTATATTGTATTGGTGTCTATTCACCCTATCAGCTTATAAAAAAAAACACGGTTGTAAAAATTATTATCAAAGAACACGGTTGCTCTGACTAGGCACATCCCATCGACACTATTATTTACCATACTAAATTTTATTAACTCCAACCGTTTGATTTAATAGTATAAAATAAGACATTTAAAATTGTAAATTATGTAAGACTAAAACAAAAAATTGTAAATTGTTAATTTGAACTTTATTTTTTTCAACCGATCATGTTCAAAATTAATAATTAGTTCAAAATTAATAATTAATTGTTATATTAGTATTTAGTGTTTTTTTCTTCAAATTGAGTTTCAATTTGAATCTTTAAATTTTTAAGCTCTAATTCAAGTTAATTGAGCTATTCACCCAACCTACTAGTTTGAACCTTTAGATACAGATAAATTTAAATTTCTTTATAAATGTTGAGTAAATTTTACAATTTTTCTTATCTTCGATTATATAAAAACAAAAAATCTTTTATCGTTCCAGCTGCCACCAGTTTTTCGAAACATTGCCATCCGTTTATTATTCTAATATAAAAAATAAAATAAAAACAGCCACATATCCTAGTTTAAATAGATTACATCATAAACAAATTTATTTTAAAGAAATGACTATGGATGCATAAAATCGTTGCCCATGACATAGAATTAGATACTCATTACACTAATATTTAATATTAACTTTTCAACATATCACATGCTTTTCTAATTTTTTTATTGGTACTCACATTCTAATTTTATTCTCACAAAGATCTAGCTCTCATTTTTAATGAAGAAGAAAAGGTGAATTTGGTGATAAACTATTCCAAGAAGCATGCTCCTTCCATGAATCATCCAACCTTTTCATATCAACAAGAGAAGATCCACCTCCTTGTTTAGCTTCTTTAGCGCTTATTTTCATTTTTAAAATATTTTTTCTAAGTTCTTTTCCATTATCTGATTCCATCAACTCTTTAATTTTCTCTCCTAACTCAGTCCCACTCACTAATCCATCTTGTGATTTATTCAATTTTAATCCCACTTTCATTTCATCAACCAAAGTCACTTTGTTTAAATTTTGTTCAGCATACAATGGCCACGCTATCATAGGCACTCCATCACAAATAGCTTCCAACACCGAGTTCCATCCACAATGTGTCACAAACCCACCAACCGAGTCATGACTCAATATTGCTCTCTGTGGGGCCCAATTTCTAACCACTAAACCGTTCTCTTTTATTCTATCTAAAAATCCTTGTGGCAATAACTCTTCCAAACTCAACTCTTCTAAGTCCAACTCGCTCCTAACAATCCACAAGAATCTTTGCTCACTTTTCTCCAATCCAAAAGCTATCTCTTTCAATTGAGTCTTAGAAAATCTCCCCATGCTTCCAAAACTCAATAGCACGACGCTTCGACTCGGTTGCGAGTCGAGCCAACTCAAACACAATCGTCCTCTTTCATCTTCACCCTTACAAGGAGGTGAGATCATTGGTCCAATACAAAACAGTGGAGGTGTTGTTCCTTCAGGAAGACACAATCCACCTTTTAAAGCTTTTAACACTCTTGCTTCAATGGCATCAAAAGTGTTTATGATAATTCCATCACTTTCCTTCATGCTTCTTGCCATTTCTAAGAAAACCTTGTAACTTTGATTCTCACGATCCTTAACTTCATCTGGCACATCCTCTATAGATATCATAGGTAATCCATGGATTTTAGGATACACATGGAAGTCTTTAATGGATTTTGTGGTGTTTTGATGAATGGTTGGAAGTTGAAGAAATACAGCAAGAGAAGAAGCTCCTGAAGTGTAGTAAAAATAAGTAGGTATATCAAGTGTTGAAGTGATTTGGTTTGTGCTATAGTTCATAAAATCTACGATAACACCTTTGAGGATAGAACTTTTTGAAATGGATTGGAGAATATGATCAACAAGATGGTTACTACGACGACATAGTTCAAGAGGGAGTATGTGAGGTGGAAGTGTGAAGGAAAATGAAATGGAAGGAATGTGATGGAAAGTAATAGAAGGAAAAGACTCACATGCAAAAGCTTTGACAAGTGTTTGAATCTCTTGCAATGATTGTGGTTTGGTATTTGGTGGTGAAAGGATGAGTATAGTGATGGAAAGTGAAGGGTTATGTGTTAATATGAGTTTGCCTAACTCAACCATAGAGTTAACGTGTCCTTTTCCAAGAGCTGGGTATAAAACTATGGTATCCTTCATTTTGATGAAAATGGAAAAATGAAGAATGAAGAATGAAGTTTGGAGTTGTTACTTAATTAGTAGGGGCTAGGTATGTAGCTCAATTGGGAATGGTTCTATTTAAGGAGAGTGTGATGAACTTGTGTCCAAATTTAGTTGCGTAATGGACTTTGATATTTAATATTAAATATTCAGTTAATTAAGTCGGTCAAGATATATCATATGTGGTGTTCCTTGCCACTTGGTTTATATATTTATTTTATAGGGAAAGACTTAGAACACACCGTCTGTAGTTGTACTGTACAGATTTTATGTGAAAATTGTAATTTAATAAAAATATAGTCGGTTAAGTTAACAGTCATATTAAAAGCATATAAAGAAATGCATACAAATTTTGTTTAACATATAGAGTGAGTATATTAAGATTTAACTCTTAACCATCCTTTATATTAGATTTAATTATTTCATTGTAAAATTCATATTGTTTGATATATTTATAAAATAAAGTAAATATATTTTAAATTATGAAATTTATGTGTTATTAATTTTTATATCCATTTGGTTACCTACTGAAATCATATTAATTTATTTTATTGTTTTAATTTTTAAAATAATGTCAATATGGTAATATATTATACATATGTTCATATAATATATTGCATTGAGGACCTACTAAATTTTATCATATTTATCAATTATATATAATATATTAGTTCTCTTGTTTATTTTTGTTAATTTTCTTATGTTTACATCCTGTTTATTATTTGTTAAACCGAAATATTAATCTCTATTTGATCTATTTTTATTGTTCTTAAAAAAAAAAGATAAATTTTACCATAATTAACTAACAAAACTGTGAAATTTGGAATTTGAATTCGAAACAAGACGTCAAATCTAACAACATTAGTATTTTTTAGTTGAATTAACAATACGAAAAAAGATTCTTATATCTACGAAAATTTACTCATGGATGTCAATTCCTGAGTAAATAATTTAATATCTACGGAACACCTGTGAGAAAATTTGTTATTGAATAAATTATTTTTTTAATTGGGTTCCACAATTAGTCTCTAGGTAAAATTAAAAAAAATTGTGGGTAAAGTTCAATAAACGAAACTCAATTTTAAGTTGCCAAACTTTTTTCGCATTTTTTTTATCATTGATTCTCTATAGGTAAATGAAGAGAATAATGTTATGTTGTTTACGGATTGTCCGTGGGTAAAGTGAAAGTAAAATTTTATTATTTTTTATTTTAAAAAGAAAAAAAAAAGAAAAACTTTATTTATTTACTAAACAAAAAGAAACTAAGAGTATGGAAACTAAGAGTAAGGAAACAAAAGGAAACTCATTAAGTAATAGTAATATAGGAAACTCAGTAAGAAACAAAAACCCTTCTTTCATCATATTGCCACTGCTGAACAAAAGGAAACTCACAAAACCCTTCAGCATGCATTCAATCAACCATATTGTCGTTTTCGAGTTCTCTGGTCGCTGTTGGCCGCCACTTCAAAGTCTTATTCACAAGTTCTCTCATTCTCTTTCTCGTTCTTCTGTCGTTCACGCCCTATCTTTCATTTGATCTCTCTTCTTCGTTATTTCTCGTTCGCTCTCTGTTTTACTCTCGTTCATTATCGTTATCTTGTTTGCTCTTTCTAATTTGTTCTATTTTCATGATTATTTGCAAACCCTAACTCTTTTCCTGGTTTTGTTCTTGTACATCTCATTGAAATCCCTAACATCTCATTTCATAAGTAAAAGCTTGAAAATCCCTAACTCTGTTAGAATTCTTAACCCTACCATCACATGCTAAAATTACCTATTATGCTTCATCATACAAATACTTTACAACCAAATTGTTCATATCATTTAAGTTAAAAAACCGTGTTATCTCAACCTGAAAATCTCTAAAACAACACATTCCTTGCAAGCTAAATCGTATTTTTTCGTCAGCAAATGTTGCCTTCACTCTGAAAGCAACTCTGCTTCGTGTGAGTTCTCCTAATTTGCATCAATGTTGTTGCATGAGCATGATCAATTGAAGCAAGAGTAGTGTTTTATGTCATGACAACATTGTTGTTGTTGTTGATGATGAGAGTTGAATTATTTGATATTTTTTTTACTTATTTGAGTTTTTTTAATACTTCAATGTTGGAATTAGTTACTAGTTCAAATTTGATACACATTTATATTTTTTAGGAATTGGTTGAAATGTGTCTTGTTTGTTAATAGGTTTTTGGTTCACACGTCCTATTGCAACAAATGCTTGTGTGCCCTATTGTTTCTTATATAGTATAATACATTAGTTTAGAGTTATTTACGTATGTTGAAATAATTGATTTAAAAATAATGAGTGGTATTAGAATTGGTTTTGACAATTAGTAATTTCTCCCAACTATAGTTCAAGTTTTAATTCCACAATCTTTTTGATTGTTTTCTATGCTAATAAATTTCTAGAAAAGCTAAATTGAGTTTGTTATTAGTGTGATTTAAATGCTCTTTACTCTTGCTAATCGGGTATATTGCTCTTTAAATAGATGCTAGATCATGTCATATTCATGTTATTTTTTACAAATGACTCCAAAAGAAAAGAATAGACATAAGCTTCCTGTAAAAAAAAATCGCATCATTTTACCTTAAGGTAACTCAAGCAGCTCAACAGGTACAAGCAACAATTGATCAATTGCCACTAGATGTCAATTGCACTACACCAACCTCACAATATGTGTAGCATCCCACCCAACAACTTGTTAAGCCTCATACCCAACAAGCTACAATGCTTCCACTCCAACCTAATAAGGTGCATGGTACTGAACCAATTATAGTGATGATACATGCACCGAGTTTTGCCCCATAAGACAACATTTCCTCGATTGCTGATCATTCACCGTCACAACCATTAACATCTTTTGTCTCACGACATACTTCAATTTCCATTAATTCACCACCTTCAATACTTGTTGCTAATGGTAATAAGACTCAATGGTCACAATGCTCCAATTCTAGTCATGGGATTGCGCTTGATGAGAGAACAATGATATGGCTAGATGGTCAAAGGTATGTAACAAGTTTTGATTAACTTTTTATTACTACATGAGGATTAGAGTTCGTTTCAAGTTATTATTTAAAATTTTATGTTTTTAAAAAAATTGTTTACATGTGTTTACCGTATAGGGTGGCCTCGAGGGCCCTAACCTCAGTCATTACATCACAATATGTTGATTCGTATCCTAACTGGGGAGCAATCCCATAATTAACTTTGGAACACTGGTTCGACAAATTTGGTGTAAGGTTAAACTATATATCTTCTTAATGAGTTCAATTATTGTGTGGATACTAATTAATAGATTATAACTTATTTGGAATGTAATGTTGCAGGAGAAAGTTGTTTGTTTGCCTGAGCACAATTTTCATATTAAGACTATCTTCAATACAAAAGGATCAATGCGTCTTTCTGATATGTTGATGCAAGCGAGAAAGAAGCGCAAATGTCCAACTTGGATGGAGAAACTGTTTGGAATGATCTTGAGAAGATATGGATGGATCCATCGTATAAGGAGATATCAAATCGAGCTAAGAAAAATTGTGCTTCATCTAAAGGATGAGTTGTCCATACTGGTGGATCTATATCCATTGTTGAACATATCATTCATATGGTACGTTTTCTATGTCAAGGTCTCCATTGTATAACCATTTAATGTTTAGCTCAAGGACATGCCTACTATTTGCTATTTTTATTGCTTTGTTGTGTTGTTGTTTCAAAATGCATAGAGTTATTCTGCTAAAATATTTTTTTGTTTTTCTTTGATGGTGAAATGTGGCTCTCATTTTATTCACGATTATATTGTTTTTTTATTTTTTGTAAGACAGAAGAGTTAGGTAGAGACCCCATATTGGATGAGATCTTTTTAAAAACTCACACTAAGAAGAAGGACAACTCTTGGGTTGATGAAAAAGCAAAAAATCTTTCATTTGTATTTCTTGTAAAAGTAATTTGATTATGTTACATTATTTTCTATTTCAGTTGGAAACATTTCAAGGTAAGTTGCAACAATCCTCCAAAGGTAGGGAAACATCTAATAGTTGTAGCCAAGTGGTCAATGCGGAAGATCGCTTATACATGTGGGTCTAATCTGTTGGGGGGAAGAATAAAAGGAGGATCTATGGTGCTGGAGTTAGATTATCGTTTTATAGACCAGGTGTCGCAAGTCTAATCCCAGATTCTAGTTGATCTAGAGGTTGCGCCAATGTTTTGTCTCAACACTTTAATGAGATAGCTGCATTTGAGGAGCGAGCAAAAGCGACAGAACACAAGGCACGAAAGGAGCTAAGGAAAGCAGAGCAACGTCGACAAGAGGAAGTTCAACAAACAGAGCAGTGCACTATCGAGCTCCAGATGCAGCTAGCAACATTGAGAAAAAGTGTTGCTTCCACATAGGTTGAGTCATTCCATTGTCGTCGTCATCCATATTATGACGAGGATGAGACTAGCGATGATGACGGCGATGAGTAATACTAATTTTAGTGTCAATTTAGTATAGTAGTTACGACTACATATTTTGCTTAGACTTGTAGGCATTATTTATATATATTCATACGAAAGTTTAAGGATATTTCTATCTAATCTTTATCCTCCCTAATTATTATTTTTTTTCTTTCTAAACTCATTCTTTATAAATTTATTTCATGAAAAAACTCAATTAAATAATTATGATCAAATAAAATATATTATTTAAAAATTATATAAATTTAATAACTAATATAAAATACAATAATTTGTAACAATATTATTAATAATAATAATTGCACAAATTTTATTGAATACTACAAACATGTCTAATAATATGAGTTACATTATGTTTAACATTACATTAATTTATACTGTCTCACGTCTTATATATAAGTAAAAAGTATAACATTTTTTAATGTGAAAGAAAACTTAACTACCTTTAATATATTTAATGTTGTTATTCTTGAAATAATTCCTTAATTAATTTAGATTTTATTTTTTATTAACTTTTTTTATTTTTATGAAACAAGTTTTCGTGAAGGATTATTTAGAGAAAATTATTATTGTTGTTAGAAAATTAATATTTAGATAAATATTTTCCATTATATGAGTATGTAAGTTAAAATCCGTTAGTATTGCAACTAAATATTAAAAATATGATATAAGAAGATTGAGTATTTTGAAAGAAATAATCCTAACAGAAATATCACTACAAAATAAAATTTTAATAGAAAACATTCTTTTGAGAGAAATATTAAATTTACATTTTCTTTATTCGTTTATACCTAGAAGTAATTTTCTTTATTCGTTTTTAACTTACCATGAATGTTGTGGATGCCATGCATTTTTTATAGTCTTATGGTAAGTCAAATTTTGACGAGCAGAGGATGTTGAGATGTTGACTTCTACAAAAGTTTTTGGCTCAAGGCTTGATGTTCTTTGATTTATATCATGGTGAGATTTTGATTGTTTTATGAATTTATTTGATCACCTATCTTTAAATAAATCACTCAAAAATACAAGTTAAATAGCAACACAATCAAAATCGAGATTAGAGATTAAATAACTTGTTTGTTTATCTTCAAAACACTTTATTTGGAATTTTGTCTCAATACTTCACACTAAAATAGAGCACTAAGCACTAAGCAATATAAAGTTTAATGAGTGCCATTGTTAAAATGGAAACCTTGAATTCTAAATACTTAGGGAATTTTGAGTTTGTAAGGTTTTTTGAGTTGTTGTGTTATTTATTCTTTAGAATGGATCCCTTTATATAGCATGAATTAGGGTTTCAATACCTTCCTTGTGTGAGGTCAACATAGATCTTCACACTCAAAAAAGCTTGATAGATACGGTTAAGGAATATGACCGTTGAATTTTGATTAATTCCAAAATGAATATTCAACCAATTCTTATAGAATGATTATGTGGAGAATGTCCAAATAGTGCTTGAAAATCATTCACCTTGAATCTCTTTTCATAACCTTTTTTATGAGCAGTGGGAACATATCATAATATGTTCTTCAACCATCAAAATCATGAAACAAATTAGTCTTCATAAGAATGTGTACTATCCATAAGAATCACTGACTTTCTTCTCCAGAACATAACTTGATAATTAGAGATAGATGTTGTGTTGATTGGTCCAACTAGTTACAGGCAAAGGAAGAACTTCGTGACATAGAATTAGTGATATGGGCAAAGTAACCTTGTTGCATCTTTAGAGTCTGTTGTGTATCGAAGGCATCATCTTGAAGCAAGTTGCAGTCTTCAAAGCAAGAAGAACTTGAGCTTCAGGGGTAACTCAGATAGGAGTTTCATAGTTAGTGTCGTAGGCGCTTCAAGGCATGCTTTAGTCTTTAGAGGCATATGAGTAGAAACTTCAGAGGCACACTTGGTAGACACTTCAGAGACAAATCTTTAGAGGTGATGCGCACACATAACGATGTGTGTAATAACAAGAGTCTAAATGTTGCGTTGACTTCCTTTGACTTCACTTGACTTGGATGTATTTGTTTCATCTGATATCTTTGTTACCTATGACATCTTACCTTCCTTTGATATATTACTTTGTTATTGTTTCCTTTGTTTCCTAGTTCTATTGATGGCGCACTCAATGAAATCACTAGTGCAATAAATTGTTCTCACAAAGTACCTTTGTTATTATCAAAACATGATGAAGGAATTTTTCCTAGAACCAACTTGGTTCCAACATTTAAAGCTTATTCAAGATCTCTGAGGATTCAATATGATTCATTATTTTACATGTTAATTGGATGCTTGGATGCAATCATAACAACGATCAGAAACCTTCATGCCTTTGAAAATTCTATATAAAACGACTTGTGTTTTTTTCCTGCAAATTATACATATGAGGAAGTTATTGCCTTCATATATAGCTAGTCATTAAAAACCATCATTTATTTCATAGTGCTAAGACACCTCGAATACATTTTGAGAGCATACCTTGTAAAAAATTCTCTTGTGAGAGTTATTCATAACATTGTTTCATACTTAGCCCAAATGTGATTATTGCCCTTAACAACTTGATTGTTCTAAAATAGAAGATGTTATGTGCACGTATGATACTTTTGGTGATTAATGGATCAAATCATTCATGGAAAAGGAACTAGACGTAGCTACCATGTTGGTGGTGAACCAGGATAAATTGCCTTGTGTTTTCTCTCTTTATTTATTTGTCAACTTTTGATTCATCTAGCATGGATCTTGCCATTTCTAAAATAGTTCTATTTTTTTGTCTCAATAATTTTATTTTGGTGGATCTTGCCATTTCTAAAATAGTTCTTATACCCAAAAAACCTTTGTGAAGCAATTCTAAAGGTCTTTGTTCTAATACAACTTCTTTTGGATTCTAACTACTTTTAATTTGTTTGCCTATCACACATGTTTAACATAGAGGTCCTTTTCTAATACAACTTCTTTTGGATTCTAACTACTTTTCAATAGGAAGTTCATCAATATAGAACATAGAGGTCCTTATTTCTTGAACCAGTCAAAAATATTCTACCGAAAGATATTTATTTTACTTCACATATGTTTGGATTAAAAGTAACTTCTTATCCACTGTCACAAAATTGACTTATGCTAAGTAGATTTTGTTTAAAACCATCTATTGTAGAATGAAAAACACAAGAAAAGATTGATTGTCTGGATTGGACCAAACAAATCTATGTGAAGCAAATCTATGGATTGGACTCAAACTACTTTTAATTTGTTTGCCTATACACATGTTTAACATATTTTGTCTTTGCCGAAATTTATTTTTGGCAAACCTCTAACAAAATATAGCTTAGATAGTTTTCAAATAGTTTTCATAGTGATATGGCCAGTACTTTTGTGCCAAATCTATTGATCTTTTTTAAGACACATGAAGCATGTTTCTAAAGGAAGTTCATCAAATTATAAAACTTAGATATCTTTCTTTCTTGAAACATTGAAAAATATTTTGCCTAAAGATGATTATTTTACTACACATGTGTTTGGCTTAAAAGTAACTGCAAATCCACTGTTACAAAATTGGCTTATGCTAAGTAGATTTTGTTTGAAGCCATCTACTATAGAATGAAAAACACAAGCAAATATGGTTTGAATTGTGTTTTCTGATTAAAAAAACTTTTCACGTGGTTAAACTAAAGTAAAGAAAGTAGTGACGGTGAAAGAAAATAGAGAAATAAGACACAAAAATTTATTTTGGTTCACCATCAACACGATAGTTACGTCCAATCCCTTCAACCTGAAGGATTTAATTCGTTAGTTCACCATGGAATCGGACTTATACTTGAACACCTACTAGTCAAAATGGTTGTGTTCAATCTTATCAAACCTCTAACTTAGTTCAGTCAAGCTATTAAGGAAGAAAACCACTACTAGGCTTGGTTACAAACAAAAAGGTTTTGGTTTTTCTAAATTGGCTCTCTTAGAGAGTGATTAAAAATTTGTTACTTTAGAAATTCTCCTAGCACTAATTTGAAACGTAATGATATTGAGCAAGAGTCTGTTTGTGCTTGTCACTTGTATGTTTCTTGATTGAGGGAAACACATCTTTTATAGAGAATGATTAGGGTTTATGGTTGTTGTCTTGATTGCTAGAAATCAACATAATTCATGAAGTTTCGTATCATATCTTTGTGGAATTGATTTTTCATAGAAACTTTCTAAAAACTGATCTTGATGTGATTCAATGTATCTTGTTTTAAATAGTTGGGAAACAAAGGGTGCGATGGCTAAAACATGTGGCAGATTCATGGCGTTCATCAGATGATGTTCAATTGATTTGTCATCTTTAGAGTGTTTAATTTTTAGATCATTGACTTTGTTGGTAGAGTTGCCTTTTTTCTTTTCCAGAGCGTTCATGTTTTCAAAGAATACTAATAATTCATAATTAGATTATCAGATGCCCGATGTGATTACAAGGCAGTTACTCATTTGGTTCATTGTGATAAGGTTTTTTCCACAAAAAATGCATTTTTTTTTCTTTAGTTATGAAAGTTTAGAACTATTATGGCTAAACCATCTAATCTCTTTTTGAGAAGAAAAGAAAATGATTCAAGATGTCCTAGTCTTTTACATTAGGTAGGTGCATCTTGACCTTCCTTCCCTTCTTTCTCGTGCAATTTTTTTTTTATTTTTGGGAATTTTCAAAAACAAGACCAACCATCTTATGTTTTCTAGATTAGTATTCTATGATGTTTTGAAATTCACTAGATTGTACAAAGTTTGGTAAATCATTTTTAAGTTTTTCTACTTCACTTTTTAATAGATAATCTTGTTTTTAAACTTTAGAAAGTGTAAGTAAAGTGTAAGTAGTCATTTGTTTTTTTTTCATTTATGTCTTTTTGTCTTTATGACATTCTTAAGTGAGCTTTTTTGCAAACTTTTGATACTAGATCTCAAATCTTTAACAATAGTTTCAAGTTTCTCTTTTTCTTAAATTTCCTTTTGACTTTTTTCTATATAGAAATGACATTTTTGGTTTAGAATATTAGAATCATTCAAAAGATTATTAAATTATTTTTCCATTTTAAGCATAATAGACTTAGATCATAAATGAACCCAAGTTACTATCATGGATTTTTTTTTAAAGTAAATTTCTTTTTCCCCTTTTTGTTGAGAGGACATTCAAATTTGTAATGTCATAATTTGTTGCATCTATGACAATTGATTTGACTTTTATCTATTTCAGCTTTTGGACTTTCCTTTGTGTTTGAAAAGTTTTTTCTCAGTTGATTTCATCTTCTTTAATTGTTTATTTAAATATGATGCAGGTCATCTTCAGCTTCATCTTCTTTTTTTCGGGTTCATCTACTTCTTGTTTTTGTGATGATGAAATTTTTTATTTTTCTTGAGTGGTTCTTAGAGAAACTATTTTTCCTTTTCTTGAAGGTTTATCTTCTTCAATGATTATTTCATGTGCTCTTAGTGATTCAATAATATCTTATAGACTGTGTGTGTTGATGTTGTTTGATTGAGTCATAGTAGTGACCAAAGATCTCAAATTGTTGGGAAAGCTTCGAAGATCGTTTCTTATCCTTTCATGAGATGTGTAGGTTTTTCCTAGTAATTTTAGTTCATTCATTATTCTTGTGAACCTTGAGTACATCTCGACCAATGGTTTCACTTTCACATGATTGGTTCTTTCATGGTGAGTTTTTAGAATGTCCAAAACTTTATTTATAGGTTTGCAATCATCTACTCTTTCATTTTACTCTATACTTAAAGCACATGATAAAAATAGTTGAACTTTTGTATTTAAAAGTCCCTTAGCTTGCTCTGCAGTTGTCCAAGATTCTTATATCCTTAGAGTTGATGCTGGATCTAATGGATTAGATTTGATAATATGGTATCCACCTATTATCACATTCTATATTCCTATGTCTTTAAGATCTGAGAAATAGTTCCATCTTTCCTTTCAATTAATAGTAACTAGTCTCATCAAAGTGTGGAGGTGTGTTTGGTGAACTTCCGTCAAATATGTATTTGACTTTTGACATTTATTATTTTTTGAATCTTTTCATCTAGCATGTGTTAGAATTCTCAAACCCTTATAAGTAGAGCAATAATGCATATTGATGCAAAATTCAATGTCACAAGGAATGAAGGTTTAAAATGTAACCTTTTCTAAACTTTTTCTTGTATTTTAAAATTAACTCTTAAATATGTTAACATAAAGTATTTAGAAGGAAAAAAAAAAGTACTTCAAAATGTTCTAAAGGATTAGTATATAAGCGAAATAAGATTGTGAATTAGAGTGTGTGTGATTTATGAAACATTTAAATGATATATAAATATATGAAATACACACATAATTTTATATTGGTTCACCCAAACTTGAGATACGTCTAGTCCTCAAACTTGATGAGACTTTTATTATAATGCATGAAGCAACTTCTCAAATCATGCACTTTCACAATTCAATCAACCTAAATTTCTCAACTATATTTTCCTAGCCTTAATAGGCCTGCAAATCTTATTCCTAGTCACTTTTGATTAAACGCAATCACAGATAAAACATAAGTCTCTTTTACAATCCTAAAGATGACTAGGTTTACAAATAGAATTTAGATTTTGCAACAAGTTCTCATCTTCACTTGGATGAGATAGATCCTTACACTTTAGTATACTTAGATTTTATTATCTATGATGATCTCTAAGTGTGTTTTTTTGAACTTTTAATCAAGCTTCTACACTTTTGAGATGAGTTATATATTGATGTAAGTTCTAGAAGCTTTGATCTAATCTATATATATAACATGTTAGTGAGCTTTAGTAAGTTTCAAATGTGTTCTTGTGTCTATTGAGCACAAGTTTCAATGTGGGGAAGCTTCAAAAGGTGAAGATTTTGAGGATTCATGAATATTATGAAATTTAAGTTGACTTCAGAATGTTTGTTGATCTGTTTATGTGTAGTGCATGGGAGAGAGAAAATGTGTGTCAATGCACATCTTTTCAGATTGATGGCTCCTCACATCAATGGACAGTGATGTTACCAACCTTTTAGTTAATTTTGTACTTTTTATAGGAATCTTCTAATCTTGCAACTTTTTTATGTTCATAAAGTTGCAGTTTAAATTTATTCAACCTAGATTGTCATCTTCTTGGACTTTGATAGCTTATTTATCATAACATATGAGTTATATAACTTCTCAAAGTGAATATTCTTCTTTGGCTTAAATAATCTTGTGAAAATCCTGAAGATTATTCTTCTTAATTTTTTTGACTCATTTAAGTAGGATTACTTCATGACCTTGTTCATTTGAAAGGGGTTGGACTTTTATAAGAACTGAAATCTTATATTTATCACTTTAACTCTCTCAAATCAGTATTCGTGATTACCATCAATACAAATTGATAGACTATGAATTGAAATTTAGATACATTACTTTTTTTTATTAATTTAGATGCATGTAATATTTTTTTTGTCTATAGATAAAATAATAAATAAAATATCATACAATTATGAAGTTTTAAATTTAAATCAAATTAATGCATATAATATTTATTAGAGATTACAAATGAAAAATAATATCTTATTTAAAATAAATAAATAATTTATTTTAACACATTTATGAATCGAGATTCTCATTTGTGTGGTGCATGAATATTCATCGAGATACCTACGATTAATTAAAATCAATCATGTGTATTTATGAGTATCCCTTTTTTATAATCTATCTCGCTATATATATATATATATATATATATATATATATATATATATATATATATATATGATAAAATCTTCTTGAGACTTATCTTTGTCTTTTTTTATAAAATTCATTTTAATTTTTCAACTGCATTAATTTTTTTTTTATTAATATGTAATTCATTTTTTTATAAACTATAATAAATACTACAGTAAAATCATAAATAAATTATTTCTTCAAGAATAAACTAGTAAAACGATTCAAATTACCAATAAATTTAATAAATCAATCAACTTTTTTAATTCTCGTAATTTAGTTAAATTTAGTTAACAAATATTATATACATGGACGAAAGTATTACATTTTAGATTTGATATAGCTTTCTTTTAATAAGCAAAATATAGATATGACATAATTAAGTTTTGTTTCTTTTATGAAAATATTTTTTGTTTTTATTTTTTAAAATATATGTATTCTTTTTATCTTGATAAGAGTCTTTTAAGTGAAATATTGTCGTGAAAAGAAGATGAAATTTTAGCAAATGAAAGTATATTTTTAAAAAGATAAAAATATTTTTTGACATTATTATCTTTTCTAAAAATATATATAATTATTCATTTTACAAAATTGTTTTCCTTATTATTAACTAGTAAAAATAATACAAGATTTCACAAATTAAATTGACCATTAATTTATTTTTATTTTTTCTGATAAACTAAGATATACTAAAAAAATTATATAATGGGCAGACATAATTAGTGAAATGGACGTAACTATTATTTCTTTTTTACAACGCACGTAACGAATTTTAATTGGTTTATACGTATCTATCTAATAAAGACAACTATATCACTTTTATTCATCAATTATTGAAGCCACTTATCTTATGGTATAGCTTCTAGAACGAAATAAACAGACATGATGCACATGTTTGCCCAACCACTACAATACCAATTAAGTTGTCACTACTTTGGTCTAGTGGAATGGAGCCACTAAAAATGCATCAAAAGTCTTGTATAAAAAAATACTTCAAAAATTTTCTTATATTTATGTATCATAAAATAGAGGCAAGATCTGATAAATTTAAGCGGTGGAGTTTGAAAAAATAATTAGGAATAATATTAAATTTTTAAAAAAAAATTTATATATTAAATTACATTCGTGGTCCTTTAACTTAATTTTCATGTAACGTTTTAGTCTTTTATTTATTTTTTTTTTTTTGAGTTGTTCTTTTATTTTAATTTTAAGTGACAATTTGATATTTTATGTTTTAAAATGTCAACAATGTTATCATTTTTTTATAAATATTCAAAAAAATCATCAATTTTTTCAAACAAAACTCATTATAATCTTCAATAAAATACAAATTTAATCAAATTCGTAACTTAAATCTTGAAATAAACTTATATTTCATTCTTTATTTGATGTCGTTGGAGATAAAAATATGAGTGTATTTGAATATTTGAGTTATGGATTTGATAAAATTTGCATTATATTGAAGATGATTAATAATTTTATAGATTTTGATTGAAAATTTTGATGATTTTTTAAAATTTTGTCTAAAAAAGGATAACATTGTTGAAATTTTAAAACATAAAATATCAAATTGTCATTTAAAATTAAAATAAAGGACCAACTCAGAAAAAAATAAAAATAAAAGACTAAAATATTACCTGAGATTAAGTTAAGGGACCACGAATGTAATTTAGTCTTTTTTATATATTAATTAATTTTTTTTAAATATTTAAATTTTAAATTGCAAATTTTAATATAAGCGCACAAATACAATTTCAAACACAACAACAGAGAGAACAGTATCATAGAGAAGCTATGCAAATTTATGAGAGATGGAACTACATATGTAATACATCAGTTTCGTTGGTTTTTGTTTTGGAGAGGGAATATTTTGAACAAAAAAGATAAACCAAAGCTTTACGATTTTTCTCGTACTACTGGAACTAAATCGATAAAAACATGTTAGATTTGGTTGTGTTTCTATTTAGGTTGATATTTTTGAAAATTAATACATTTATTTCAAAGAATCTTTGAAAAATTTCAAACAATATATTTGTTTTATTGTAAAATTAATTACATAATATTTTTTAAGACAGAAGCAAATAAATTATAATGAGTAAAATATTATATAAATAATTAAAAAAATACTAAAATAGAATATATTATAAAATAAAATATAATAATTTTGTTCTGATATCAAAATCAAGATGACTTGAAAATAGATCCGAATAAATACAAGATAATTTTATTTGATTTGATTTAGTTTGAACTTCAATATAAAAAGAAGAAAAAAATCAAACCAACATAATTGATTATGATAAAATATTTGAAATATATAACACAATTAAAATTTAAATTGAAAAATTTAATATGTTTTTGAATTGCAATAAATTTATTTTAATTTCCATATAAGTTATATTTAAAAATTAATTTTATTAAAGACTTTTGATTGGCAATGACCATACTTTGGCCTACAAAATCTGCCATTGAATTTAACTAAATTGGTATCACAATCTTTAAAAAATGGACTAGAGATTAAATCAGTACATAAGAAAATGTTTGTAACTTTTTCTTTCGGGTTTGATTAAAAAGAACCTACCAACCTAAACCCAGTCAACCCAAAAAATAAAATAAAGAAAGAGAACGGTTTGAAACAATTTACATGTTAATTTTCTCAATCTTTACATGATCAAATTTCCCATGTCCAACCAATCAAATATTAGATGTTATCTATGTTATTCTTGATTAAAATATAAGTAAAAAGGATTAAAAAAAAATAGAGATGTATGATTTAAATTTCTCAATCTTACATGATCAAATTTTCCATGTCCAACCAATCAAATAACATATTTCATGCTATATCTTATTACTCTGTCTTAAAATATAAATAAAAATAAATAAATAAAAAATAACTATATTTTTTTTCAAATTTTGAATTGAATACATCAATTTTTCTTTTACAAAAAGGTT
>JBBPBS010000738.1:3590561-3622297 GCA_037974835.1 Cicer judaicum | reverse complement strand
GGGACAAAAGAAATATTTGATAAAGTCTTTTCTAATATAATAATCAATTTAAGTGTATAATAAATTTTTTATTCTTATGAATATTTCATATTTCATTTTTCGTTTCATTAAAATATCTCTGTTACCAAAATTTAAATTTCCTAACAAATGATTGAATTAAATATAATAACTTTTAACTTTTAGAGTTTAAAATTTCATATTTAGATTATATTTTGTTAGCAAAAATTTAAATTTATATATGAATTTTTTTATATAATACTTTAAATATGCACGAATAAATTAGTCTAAAATTTGAATAATACACGTAAGAATTGACTAAAAAATAAAATTAAAATTGTCTTATTCTTTAAGAAATTTTTTAAAAGATTTAACAACAAATATATTATATACTTATATAAAAATAAAAAACCTATTTTTCTCTTTATTTAATTACAATTTTCAAAGAAGCAAATTTATACCTATTCATCTACACCACATTTACAAGCCTACATGACTTTGATAGCCATAAAAGCACCCAGCCCAAAAAGCATCTGGTGACGTATGCTCCAACTCTCCACAACTTTTATTTTATTCGACTTCTCATTATTTTTGAGTACTTATTTCCTCTTTAAATATAAATATTCATTGTATATTTTATTTTTATTAAGAAAAATTAGCAGAGTCTATTTAATGTATAAATAAACTTAAAATATATTTTGTATTTTTGTATTATTATATAATTAATTTTAATTTTTTATATTTTAAGATATTCAATTATATTAATTAAGGATTAATTTAGGAAATAAACAACGAATATATCTAATAATTTGAAAAGAGATTTATATTTAAGAACAAATTTTTTGTCAAATAAATACTTATATTTAAGAAAAGAAAGAGTATAATCATATTATAGTAATATTTAAAAATTAATAACTATTATCATTTGCATGTACTCGTTAATTTTTAATATATTTTTAGTATATAACAAAAAAAGTCATTAACCTTGTTCTACTTAATGTTCCTTCCGTCTTAAATTGCATGTCACTATATCCATCATCAAAATATGCCTCTTATATATATTAGAGAACCACCGTTGTTTATTAGTTAACTAAATTGTACAATCAATTAAAGACTTCCATGGAGTTACCCCTCTCCATCATGTTTCAAATTCTTGTGTTATCCCAAATTCGCTCTTCTCTCTTGTCAGAAATTCACAACAGTTTTTTTTTTTTGTTCTTCTTATTTTGTTGATCTCTTAGAAATATCAAATAAACTAAATCCTTTATATCTAACCTCTATCTTAATTATATATCTGTCGCTCGACTTAAATGTGCAAGTAATCATACGAAGTTAGGTAGTATTTTTCCTTCTTCAGATATTGTCGATTTTGGTGGATTGCTATGATAGATACTTGTGTCTCACGTTATGTCTGTTATGATCGTGTTATGTTTAAAATATACATTACTGCTGAAGATAAGAAAGTGTTGTTGGGAGATTCTTACACAACTAATGTTGTTGGTATTGGAGATGTGGAACTAATATTCACCTATAGAAAGACCATAATTCTAAAGGATTTCATGCACACTCCAGAAGTAAGGAAAAATCTTGTTTATGGGTTTCTTCTTAGTAAGGCAAAGTTTACTGAGTCTATAAAGGCATATTTGTATACCATTTCTTAAAATGGTATTTTTGTTGGAAAATGGTACACCACTGGTGGCATGTTTCAATTGAATGTTGAAATCAATAAAATGTTTCCTTCTGCTTACATGTTGTGTGATTTTAATATTTTGTATGTTAGACTTTGTCATATTAACAAACGTGTGATTTCAAACCTAAGTAACTTATGCTTAATTCCAAAGTTATCTTTAAAGGATTTTCAAAATTTTGATTTTTGCAGTCAAGCTTAAATAACTACGAGTTCACATAAATCAGTAGTTAGAGAATCTGAACCTTTAGACTTAATACACTATGATATGTGAACTTGATGAGACATTAATCAGAAATGGAAAATGTTATTTCATCACTTTTATTGGCGATTACTCTGACTATACTTTTGTATATTTAATTAAAAATAAAAGTGAAGCGCTCAACATGTTTAAGATATTTGAAAATTAATTTAGAAAAAAAAAGGTTTTGTAGTAATAGAGGAACAGAGTATTATTCCAGTTTATTTAATGAGTTTTATAAAACTCAAGGAATTATACATAAAACTATTGCACCATATTCACCTTAAATGAATAGTAAAGATGAAAGAAAGAATAGAACTCTTGATGAACTAGTTTTTTCTATTATGCTTAACTCTAGTGTTGCATCTCACTGGTGGGGGGAAATTATTTTAACTGTTTTCTATGTTTTGAATAGAGTTTCTAAATCTAAAAACAAAACATCTTATTATGAGATAATGAAGAAAAGACAACCCAACTTGTCATACCTTCGAGCATGGGGCTATCTGGCTTATGTTAGAATCCTCGATTCCAAGCAAATTAAACTTGCTAGTGGAGCCTATGAATGTGAATTCATTGGGTATGCAATAAATAGTAAAGTGTATAGGTTCTATGACCTAAATGTGAAAGTAATCATAGAGTCAAACTATGTTGACTTCTATGAAAATAAATTCTCTTTCAAATCAAGAAATAGTAGGGGCAGCGAACCTAGTCATATTCCTGTGACAAGAATAACTGAAAGCAACAAACAAGGTGAAACAAGAACTCAAAGAAGTAAGAGAGTAAGAGTTTTTAATGATTATGGACCTGAATATATGGCCTATAATAACCTGGTGATACACCAGATGGATGTTAAAACAACATTTTTAAATGGTGACCAGGAAGAAGAAATTTATATGGAACAACCTGATAAATACAAGGCACACCTTGTAGTCAAATGTTTTAGACAAATAGAAAATATAGATTTTTTTATACTTTTTCAACAGTCACTATAATAACATCCATTACAGTACTCGTATCACTTGCACCTATTCATAACCTGGTGATACACTAGATGGATGTTAAAACAACCTTTTTAAATCATGACCTGAAGAAGAAATTTATAATGAACAACCTGAAGTTCTTAGACAAGAAAACAAGGTTTGTAAGATAGATAAGTCTCTTTATGGTCTTAAACAAACTCCTAAGCAATGGCATGAAAAATTTGATAACTTGATTATATCAAATTAGTTTAAAGTGAATGAAAGTGACAAACATATTTATTAGAAATCTAAAAATGGCATTTGATTTATCATATGTCTCTATGTAGACGAGTTACTCATATTTGGTTCAAACATTCATGTTGTAAATAATGTGAGTGTAATCCTTGGAATCAAGATTACTAGGTCAGAAAAGGGAATTTCTTTGGATCAGTCTTACCATGTTAAAAAGATTCTAAAGAAAAATAAATATTTTGACTGTAAACTTGTGTGCGCACTATATGATCTAAGTGTGAAACTTTTCAAGAAAATTGGTAAAGGTGTTAGACAAATTGAATATGTGAGCATCATTGGCAGCTTCAGGTATGCCACTAATTGTACTAGACCTGACATTGCCTACTTCATGGGATTGTTGTGCAGTTTTACTAATAGACCTAATATGGAGCATTGACGCGCTATCGAAAGAGTCATGAGATACCTAAAATGGACCATAAGTCTCGGATTACATTATCAAAGATTTCTTGACGTTCTTGAAGGATACAATGATGATGATGATTGGAACACCTTATCAGATGACTCCAAAGCAATCAATGGCTATATTGGCTCAATCCAAGAGTCTAAAATGATACAGGCTCAATCGTCCTTGAAGTATAACCGGTGGTGTTGTATCTTGGAAATCTAAGAAACATATGATATTAACTCAGTCCATTATGGAGTCTGAAATGATAGCACCAGCTATTATTTGTGAAGAAGCAAGCTGATTGAGATGCTTGCTAGCTGAGATCCCTGTATGGGAAAAACCTTTGTCAATTGTGTTAATCCACTACAATAGTATTGTGGCTATTGCAAAGATTGAGAATCATTATTAAACTGTAAGCGACGACAAATACGTCGTAAGCACATCATAGTTAGAGAATTATTTTAAAGGAGTTCTTATAGTGGATCATGTACGCATTGATGAAAATTTAACAGATCCTTTGACGAAAGGATTAGTTAGAGATAAAGTCCTAAATACATCCAAAAGGATGGGAGCCTATAGATCAATGAGTCACTCATAATGGTAACCCAACCTAAAAGACTGGAGATCTCAAGAATTAGGTTCAATGGATAATAACAAGTCATAGTGATATGAAATGAACATGCTATATTATATATGAGATAAGCATGATTCTTGAAGCGATAAAAGGATGAGATAATAGAAACTCTTAATGAGATTTATACTTTATGTAAGAGTGGAGTACCTAGCTACATGAGTACTCTTGATAGACTCACCTATGTGAATGTGGAAGTGGGGCCCCTTCCTATGGAATTTCGAGGCATAATTCCTAGAGCGTCCACTATACTAGGATACACGTGCATGACCATAAACGCAAGGACTTTTGAGAATACACTATATGAAAAGGTTGTGTGTGGGTTTGATGAGATAATAGAAACTCTTAATGAGATTTATACTCTTTGTAAGAGTGGAGTACCTAGCTACATGAGTACTCTTGATAGACTAATCTATGTGACTGTGGAAGTGGGGCCCCTTCCTATGGAATTTCGAGGCATAATTCCTAGAGCGTCCACTATACTAGGATACACGTGCATGACCATAAATGCAAGGACTTTTGAGAATACGCTATATGAAAAGGTTGTGTGTGGGTTTGATGTCAGAGATAAAGTTTAAAACTACAAGTCACTCTTGTCAAATCTGAATCTTACTTGCTATGCATAGGTTCAAGTCAAGAGACACCTCTGTTTACACACAATCTTATAGAAGCGTTTGAAGCTATTTCAGAAATCTTATTTTTAAATTCAAGTGGGAGTTTATTGGAAATGATGATGATATTAATAGAAGATTGTTAGAAATAATGATGATATTAATGAGAGCTAGTGTTAATGTGAATTGAAAAATAAAGAAGTCTCACATTGGAGGGATAACACACACTAGTAGTATTTATAAGATGGAGGTATGGAACTTGGGGTGTTCCCCAATTTATTGAAAGAGGAATAACACATACAAAATTGACCACCACACACGCGCGCTACCGCTGTCCGACCAGCTGGCCGGGCCTGACTCTGGGCTTGGGTTAAGTAGTGTATTATTTTTAGTATATGAAATTTTAATAAATTATTTATTTATCTAATACTAAACAAATGCTTGCGTTTCATTGATATGTTAGTTGCATAATTTCTCTCCATATGATCTAGTCTTCCTTCCTTCCTTCCTTCCTGAATTCGTGCATCTGTTTATTTCTCAGTCAAACTCTAATCTTTGGACTCACGCGTTTGACTATTGTCCCGTCAAACTCTAATCTTTGGACACACGCATCTAACTGTTGCCCAGTCAAAATCCAAATTTGGAGCGCACGTTTCTGTGGTAAAAAACCTAGAAAAGATTGGAGTGCACGTTTTGTGAATTTGAACTAATGGATCGCTAGTTTTTCTCTAATCCAATTGAAGATTTTCTCTATAATTATAGGGTTATCCTCAGTTGGAAAAAGACACCAAAAATTCTATGCATCTAAGACTTTTCTCTACTTCCCCCATTTCTTTCTCAGTTCATCTTTTTCTTTCGGATGGTCATAATACCATATTACGAATGACAGTCATCTGATTGCCATATTGAAGGTACTGTAATTCTAAAACGGTTTTCTATGGTGCAGTAACTCTGATACAATATATCTGAGTTGTTTTATTTTATGGACTTCGTGGTTGATAGTCTGTATTGAACAATTTAGACAGTATCGTGAAACGTCTTGAAGAGAGCGATTTAGCCCGCGACTCAACCCAATAATACTTTTGGTGGCATAAATTAATTTTTAATTTTTTTTTTAAACTCAAAAATAACAAATATACTAGAATTTAAATATTGCATTAGTCTTAATGACTGTTTTCTCTACTTCTTATATACTGAATAAGACGTAGTATTTTTTAAGTAATTTCCATACATAATTTATCAAACCACTTTATAACAAAGGCGATGATGAATGATATCATGGAAATCGAAGTACTAAAAAAACCTTCAACTGAAAATGAAGCACCACACAATTCAAATTCATAACAACCTCTAATAAATAATTAGAACACTATTCAATCACACCTTCTAAAACTATATGGACTAACAAAATATCTTAATTGTGACTTAAATGTCGAATAAATCTCAAATTTAATTTTTGAAGTTGAACTCAAATTTATTAACCACTTTCTAAAGTGAGACTTGTACGTATAATGTAACTATTATACAATAGATTACACTTATCTAAAAGTTAACAACAAATTTTTTAAAATAAAATGAATAGTGTTGATTAATGGACACCAATAATGATTTTCTTTATAGTGCACAATGTCTAAACTACTTGTACATAGTTATGTATTAAACTATTATGATTTATCCACTAACTTTTTCTTTTATTATCTAACTTCACAACTATTTTTTCTTATATAACTTACTCCATCTACCTTTGTAATTTTCCTATCCATTTTCTTTCTTTCTTGTTCAATTCATTTACTATTTCATAATCTCGTTTCTTTCAAGTTTCAATCATGACACGCTTGCATAAAATAAACATTGTACTCACTAACTTCCAAAATATCTGTTTTTTAAATAAATTATTTTATCAATTTATAAATCTCTCTATAACTATATGATGCTTTAATTTATTTTATTTTACAATACCCTTATTCAATTAAAAAAAATTCAATAAATAATAAAGGAATTATCTAACACCATAAACTCTTTCTTAAGAACACCATTTTGCCGAAGAACTTAAGTAAAAAACAATATAAATCAAAGACAACATTTATACTTTTAAGTTAATCATTTACTTAATTAACCAATTATAAATAGGATGATTTAATTAAAAAGCTCTTATATTTTAATAGACATGAAATAATAAATAATCTACAATCATATATCATACTGCTTATTCTCATTCCACAACTGAACCAACTTATTCAAAGCAACAAATGAGTTTCCATTTTCTTCTTTTGCCTTCTTAGCACTAATTTTCATCTTGAAAATCCTTTGCCTAATCTCTTTCCCTTTATCCGAGTCCATCAATTCCTTAACTCGCTCCCCCAACTCATTTTCACTCACAAACCCATCTTTCGACTCATTAAGCTTCAAAGCCACCTTCATTTCCTCAACCAAAATCACTTTGTTCAGATTTTGTTCAGCATACAAAGGCCACGTCACCATAGGCACTCCTTCACAAACAGCCTCCAACACAGAGTTCCACCCACAATGTGTAACAAACCCACCAACTGAATCGTGACTCAATATTTCACGTTGTGGGGCCCAATTTTTCACAACCATTCCCTTTTCATTTGTCCTTTCTATAAACCCTTTTGGCAACAACTCGTCCAAACTCAACTCATCTAACTCCAACTCGCTTCTAACAACCCACAAGAATCTTTGTTCACTTTTCTCCAATCCAAAAGCTATTGCATTCAACTGAGCCTTAGAAAATCTCCCCATACTTCCAAAACTTAGAAACACGACACTTTGACTCGGTTGCGAGTCGAGCCAACTCAAACACCCATTTTCGTCTTCACAATATGAAGCTGTAATCAAAGGTCCAACACAAAAAATTGGTGGAGTAATTCCATCAGGAACATAAAACCCTGCATTCAAAGCTTCAATATTTTTTTGTTCAATAGCATCAAAAGTGTTCACAATAATCCCATCACATTCCCTCATCGTTTTCGCCGAATCAAGCATAACTTTGTACTCTTTAGTCTCAGGATCCTGAGCTTCATCAGGGTAATCATCTGTTGAAATATTCTTTGGTAATCCAGGAATTTGAAGAGGCATATGAAGATCCTTAATTGGTTTTGTAGCGTTTTGATGAATCGTTGGAAAATAAATGAACAACGATAGAATAGTAGTACCTGAAGTGTAGTAAAAATAAGTGGGGATATCAAGTGTGGTTGTTACTTGTGAGGCACTATAGGTGAGGAAATCCAAGATAACAGCTTTGATGTTTGTGGTTTTGGAAATTGATTGTAGAATATTTTGAACATGGTGGTTGCTTTGGTGAGAGAGTTCAAGGGTGAGATATTGTGGTGGAAGAATTGTTGGAAATGAAATTGTAGGAATGTAGTGAAAATTAATTGAAGGGAATGTGGTTGTAACTGAAGCAATGTATTGTTTTGTATGAGAAAGTGTGTGTTGGTTATTGTTGTTATTGGTGGGTGGTGTGAGAATGAGAATAGTGATGGAAAAAGAAGGGTGATTGGTTAATATGAGTTTGCCTAATTCAATCATGGACATTAGGTGGCCACTACCAAGAGCTGGGTATAGAACTATAGTATCCTTCATTATTTGAGAAGAAATTAGGAGAATGTGTCTATTTTTGTTGTTGTGAATTCAAATGAAATTAGAAGAAAGAAATTAGGTGTATTTAAGGACAATGGGGATGGGCTATATTGTGAAAACTCAAAGTGTGGGGGTTGGGCTATATTTGCTGTGAAATTTCTGAATGTTTTGGTTGGGAGGGAATAGATGTGTTAATATTGTATACACAAAAGTTAAACATATTATTTTAATATATGTGGCAATAAATAGAATGTTCCCGGTTTTACTTTTTATTTATGTCAAAATATATCAAAATAATATATTTAAGAACTTTGGTGTATTTTTTTAAGAAAATGTAGAAATGTATATTTGTTTTAAGGGTTTAATGGTATGTATTATTAGTATTAAATAATTTTATATCAATGTTTAATAAAATTTATTCATTTTATCATGTTTTATTATAAAATTGAGATGGAGTGGTATATTTTTATAGTGACAATGTTTATTCTCTTTTCTCTTGTTTTAATGCTTTTAATGACATTAATAGTAAGATTAAATAAATTTTTAATCTTTATAAGATTTTGAAATTTTATGTTTAGTCTTTAACATCAATATATATTTTTGGATAATTTTTTTAATATATATTTACAATATTAAAAAAAATTCCACCAAAATAAAGTAAATTTTTAATTTTTAAATTCATACTTTTGTTAATAATATGTGCCTCAAGAGTTGAGATTCATCTTATTTTTCAAAATAAAGGAAGAACACTATTACTGTAATTTTTTGTATATAAAATTTATAAATATTTAATTTATGTTATATATTTTAAAAATGTATATAAATATAGATATAAAATAATAATGTTAAAAAAAATAGAAAAAATAAAAATATGAAGAAGATCTAAATCTATCCATCACTACCTCTTTTTTTACCTTTTAGATTTAACATAGTTTTTTTTTTTTTTCAATAAACAAAATATGGATTTGACATAATTAGTTTTTTTAACAAACTAAAATATAGTACATACTAAAAAAAATTGGGAGACATAATTAGTAAAATAACTAAATTTAATTGGTTGTATATTAGTTTATTCATAATTTTCTAAACATTACCTATACCACACTTATTAGTTATTGAAGCCACCAATCTTGTGGCATAGCTTCTGCCTTCTAGAACGAAATTAAACAGACACGATGCACATGTTGGCCAACCACTACACTTACCAATAATTTTTGTCATTAATTTTGGTGCAGTGAAATAGAGCCACTAAAAGTACATCAAAAGTCTCGTATAGAAAATACTTCAAAAGTTTTCTTATATTTATGTATCATAAAATTGTAGTAAAATCTAATGAATTTATTAAGTGGTGGAATTTGAATAAAATATTTAAAAATATTAAAATTTTAAAATTTATTTTTATAAATTAATTATAATAATTTTTAAATATTTGAGTTTTATATTTAAATTCTAATGTAAGCACATAAATACAATTACAAACATAACGATGGAGGGAGTGAGTGATATTTAATACATTATGTTAATCCTTAAAAAAATCAATCAAATTTAATAATTTGAAAATCATAATATTACTAAAATTCTTTCGAAATAAATGTAAATAAATTTAGTAGAATAAAGTAGAAATAATCCTAACATGAACTCACTATCAAAGCAAATATTCCTAATATAAAAAGATGTTCAACAACGACATCAATATAAAATATATAATAAAAATCTTCAAAATGAATCAACGTCCGACACTCCGAGAGTGCTAATCAACACCTATAACTTGTAGTTTGTATGCGTCCATCGCAAACACCAAACACAAACAACAAAGGAAGTTATGTAATAGCATAAGATAAATGAAAAGAACTTACAAGTAATCGAGTTGACACAGTATCACATCGTAACATCAAAATCTTCAAAAATATAATATTATATGTTAATCTAAATCCATCACAATACAATAATCACAAAGATGCAATTATGTTGTCCTATACTCCATACTTTTTAATCATTTGGTATCATTCTACTCTAAAGTACCTAGTTAAAATGTTTGATATTATATTACTTCATGAGTGGATAACAAATTAATGAATGGTCATGTGCTCATAGACTTCCTCAACTCAACCCGATATATATATATATATATATATATATATATATATATATATATATATGCGACGATCGGACTACTCTTGTGTTGCAAAAAATCATTCACATACATATAGATTAACTAAAAAACAGTGATTAAAATTATCAACTAAAAAATATATGAGATACTATATTATTTTATGAAAAATTTAGAATGATTAAAAACAAAAAACTATATATTTATATAAAGATAAAAAAAAAAAACTTATTTATCCATTTATTTAATCGCAACTTTTTATCCATTTACCCCCACCTACAAGCATACACGACTTTGATAGCAACAAAAGCACCGCCTAAAAACTATCTAGTGACGTACACGTTCCAACTTACCATAACGTTTTTTAATTATTCAACTTCCATCAATCTTGAGTATTCATTTCTTCTTTAAATATAAAGATACATTGTATATTTAATTTTTATTAAAAAAATATTGTGGTATTTATTTTATGTATAAATGTATTTAAAATATCTTTTATAATTATACATAATTAATTTTGGTTTTACATATTTTAAAATACTTAAATATTAATTAGGAACTTATTTATAAGATAGACAATAAATATATCTAGTCTAATAAATATTTTGTGAAATAAGTATTTGTATTTAAGGACAAAACAATATTCAAAGTTAATAATTATTTTCAAGTATTCCTTAACTCTAATTATATTTGTAGTAAATAAATAAAAAGTTATTGGCTTTCTTCTTCTAGAGTCATGAAGAGACTTTAGAGTCTCCTATCTACTTAATACTTCCCCCGAAAATTGTCGTTACATATTAATTTTTTAATGTAAGTTTTATGTTCTTATTTCATTTATTTAATGTTAAATGAAAATATAGATAAGGACAGTAATTTAAATATTGAAGAATTGAAGGAGTTAAAGGATCAAAATTTAAATTATAAAAAAAGTATAAATGATTTTCTTTAGAGTGCTTAACATTTAAATTATTTGTACATAATTATGTATTAAACTATTATAATTTCACCCATAATTTTTCTTATATTATCTATTTTCTCAATTTTTTTTCTTTAGTAGTGCTAGTTCATACAAAAGTTTTTTTCGTGTAAAACACACAAATAACCTGAAACTCGTTTGACTTAAAGAATACAAAGGTAAAGTACTATTATAGAGATGTAGTAATAAATAATCCACAAATTCTCTGGATATTAGAATCATAATTCCTACTCTATTTTATTATATTTATTTTTTTTTTTTAGATGATAAACAACTTATAACTATTATACTAGATGGACATGATAAGGGCCAACAATACTCATATCATGTGACAAATTTGGATTATTCTCATTCTACAATTTAGTCAAGTTAATTCAAAGCAACAAATGAATTTCCATTTCCTTTTAACTTCTTAGCAGTTAGCACTTAATTATTTTCATTTTGAAAATTCTTTACTCAATCTCTTTCTCTTTAAATTTAAGTCCATCAATTTCTTAACTCAGCTCCCCGATTCATTTTCACTCCCAAATCCATCTTTCCATTCATTAAACTTCAAAGTCACCTTCATTTTCTTGACCAAAATCATTTTCTTAAAATACAACTTTTCGTTCAATTTTATTTCAATACAAATTTTTTATTAATTTCTATAAAAAATAATAAATACTATCATAAAACTCACAAAATTGTGAGTAGATCTCGAGTTCAAATACAAAATAAAACATTAAACAATATTTCAATTTAGATATAGATATTTTACACAATTTATTTATAAATGAATTTAAACGATTAGTTTCATTTTTTAAGCCATCGTATGGCATAGCTTCTAGAATGAAGGAAACAGACACGATGCAATTAATGATTACACACGTAATGACTTTTGTGACCTAATTTCGCGTGGTCCAGTGAAATGGTGCCACTGAAAATAAAGTCAAATTTTTCTTTGACTTCATTCATGTCTCCAAGATATTTTTTGTATATTAATGAAAGTGATTGTCGTCATAAATTTATTTAAAAATATATTAATTTTATATATTTATTATTAATATAACATAACAGAAAAAATTATATGTTTTTTATAAGTAAATAAATGAGAGATATTATTTACAAAAATCGTTCATATATATTAAACTTTGTGAAAAGATTTGTATTAAAGAATAAAGGAAGAATGAAAAAAAGTCTTATAATTAAAAATAAATGAAATATGATATAATAATATAGTAATAAGAAGGCTAATTAATTTAGGTAAGTTTGTTAACCCATAATTCTTACAACCGTATTGGATGACAAGACTTCTAATAATAGTTTTATAGGTTTAGCCAGTTCCATTATAATTGAATCGGATATAAATAATATAATAAATACAATGCTTTTATGAATAAAATTTAATTTATATTTATTATTAATGGTAATAATTTTTATATCGTTAATCAATTACAAAAATTAAATTATTAATAATATTTAACTTTTATTATAAAATTTATAAAGTCATATATAGGAATGATCACAATTTATTGTATTAGATTTATCGTGGTACAAATGACGCTACCCACTTTATACTTAACTGTAGTAATCACAAATTTAATTTTATACTTAAATGTAATAATCACAAATTTCATCACAATTAAAAATGTCGCATCCACACGGATCCCACATAGTAAAATCGAATTGAGCGCATAAATACGAAAGAGAGGTAGCACAAAGAGTAACACATCTTCACCATTAATCAACTTTTATTGTTTATATTGTTGTGTTTGAACTTTGTCTATATAATGTTCACAATAATATGGATTTAAGTTTTTTCCATGAACTTTTGTTTTAATGAAATAAAGTTTTGATGTGTGAGAATTTCATCTATATAATCTTTACAATAGGATGTTCTTCTGTTCACATTGTTTGATGGAAGAGACAATGATAAGATTGGTGAATACTTAAAAGATTTGATTAGGAAGATTTATTTTTGGTTGGTTTATTCAATTTTTTTCTTTTCTATTGAAATAGGGATTATTTTAGTAAGAGGGAAAAATAGCTCATAGTTTTATTTTAGGGAAGTTAATTGGTACTTCTTTCCTCTCGATTTTAGTTTGTTCTATTTATAGCCCACATATATAAATGATTCCTACAACTATCAAAACACACTCACTTTAATGAATAAATAGTTAGTGTCAACGATTTGTTAGACTTTAATTTAGAAATTGTAACCTTATATTTACTCTATGAAATGTACGGTTAAACCGTGTGTTTTATTTGTTGATTTTGTCTTTGTGACACTCCAATTGTGAAACTTTGAAAAAATAATAATGTTTCTTTAAACTTCTTTATCGGTAAACTAAATTGTGGGTAGTTTGTTTTGTACTTCTATAAATACATGTTAAATGTTTTTGTTGTTATTTGCGTTGTTTTTATCAATTATTAAATAATAAAACGAGTTTAGTCTAAAGTATCTTTGTGATTGTTTTGTGAATATATTTTATGACTTTTTTACACGTTTTGTTCCTATATGCATAATGAATTTGTTCTATTTAAGGGTAATCTTTTTTTTTTTTTTGGTATTAAGTTGAAATATCTTCTTTGTGTTTCCTTGGTTCAAAATAACATATATTTATCTTCTTTGAAACAATTGATAAGTCATGGATTATGGAGCCACACACATCAGCTGAATATAGCAAGGGGATAAAGGAATTTATTAATTTTGTCTTTCGAGATGAATTAGAAAATGAAAAAAATTATATGCTCTTCCTTGTAAACTTTGTGGTTTTTAAAAATCGAAGAGTAGAAGTTTAATGTATGAACACTTAAAGTGCAAACCATTTCCAAAGAGATACACCCTTTGGGTTCATCATGGAGAGTCCTTAGGCGAAACTAGTACTATCTCACCTTGTAATGTCTCAAATATAGTTCAATAGGCAGTTGTTTTTGAATACCATATTCATAACATGATCAACGATGCTTTTGGAGTTGGAGATCATGCAAACAAAATACCCATTGAATCAAATGTTGAGATTGATCGAATGAAAGTATAATGCCAAAGAGTACTATGAATTAAATAAAGGAGAACAACCTTTGTATGAAGAAAAGATAAATGCAAGAGTTTCAAAGGTATTTCATTAGTTTTAGAGTTGTATCACAATATTGAATGTTTGTATGGAATGAGTGATAAAGTCACGGCGTTGGTTTTAGAGTTATTGAAAGATGCATTTGGATTTGCAAATATACCAACTTCATTCTATGAAGCTAAGAAAACAACCACCAAACTTGGTTTAAATTATGAAAAGATCCTTGTATGTATGAATAATTGTATGCTTTATTGGGATAATAAGAAAGATGAAGAGAGGAAGACTTGCAAAAGTTGGTGCAATTGAGGTGTTTGATGATGACAATGACCAAAAGAAAGTTCCTTCAAAAGTTGTTTTTTTATTTTCCATTAAAACCTCGGTTAGAGATTATTTTTGTCCTCAAAGTCAGTCGAAGATACGAGATGGAATGCAACCAATAGAAAGAATGATGGAATATTGAGGCATCCTAAGTATTGTGAAGCTTGGAAATATTTTGACTTGACACACACTTGACTTACATCAGATCTGCAAAATGTGCATCTTGTACTGGCAAGTGATGGTTTAAATCCTTTTGGTATGATGAGTACAAATTATAGTATTTGACCAATTATTTTCATTCCATACAACACTCCTCCATGAGTGTGATGAAGTAGACATTTTTATAATGTCAATGATAATTCTAGGTAAAAATATGCCAACCTCTAGTCAAAGAATTAAAGGAGTTATGAGCATCATCATTTTCTTGATCAGAGACATAGATTTAGATTGAATAATGTGTGCTTTGATGGTCAGCAAGATAAGTGTGGTCCACCTAAAACATTATATCGACTTCAAAATTTTGATCAGGTTTAAAATATTGATGTCACATTTGATAGAAAACAAGAGAAATAATGGTTGGAAATCTTTTTGAGAAAAACATATTTTTGAACTTCAATATTGGAAGGATAGTCTTCTGCGCCATAATCTTGATATGATGTATATTGAGAAAAATGTGTGCGATAATATCATATTTACTTTGCTGAAAGATAATGCAAAAAGTAAACATCATGTGAATGCAAGCAAAGTCCTTAAAGCTATGGGCATAAGACCTGACCTTTGGCCAATGAAAATGGAAGAATTTATCTAGTTGTTTTTACCCTGCCTACTAAAGGTAAGAAGAGATTTTTAACAACTTTAAAGAATATCAATGTGCCTGATGGTTATTCAAGCAACATTTTTAGATGTATTGACTTGGAAATCTTAAGTTGAATGAAATGTTGAAGAGTTATGATTGCCATATATTGATGGAACAACTTCTACCGTTAGAAATTTGAACATTACTTGATGATGTTTTTGTTGAGGCAAAATCCAAAATCAAGTGTTTTGAAGATAAACAAACAATTAATTAATCACTAATTATGATGATTATATTGCTATTTAACTTGTGTATTTGAGTAATTTATTCAAATATAGGTGATCACATATATTCATACAAAAATCACATGTCTCTCTATGAATGAAATGAAGAACATCATGTATTACATATTACTTAAAGTTGTTCTTCAAAGACTCCTCAAAATGAATGTCAAAATGAATTGGAGAATGACCAGAAGAGCATTCTAGACGTTCCCAATTAAAGACAAAGTCAACACAAATCATTTTCTACAACCCAAACCACAAATTAAGAGTGTCAAAACTGCTAAAATTAGTGGTTAAACCCATAACTCAAGTTGAAGGCCTAAAGGACGAATACAACCTCCAAATTGATAAGATATGAGCAAGGAAAACAAGGACACATTTATCCAGAAAGCTCTGCATGCTTATGAATTAAAAGACTGACATATAACAACCCACCCACTCACTCACTTACTCATTCATGTTCTTCATCAAACTTACAGACAAGAACAATATGGGTTTATCAAAGAAAAATCTGGACAAAATAGAACATGTGTTTAATAGAATTCAATCAAAACTAACATCCTACTAAGGTTCTCTAACGACTATATTCAAACTAATATGAGTCTTTTGAACCTCTCTTCTTCTATAAAAGCAACATCCAGGAGAAGACAAATGCAAAATTTTATAGGCAATCAATCTACACTAGATCATTCATACTCAAGTAATAAAACTCTTCTCTTATGCAAAACCTCAGCTCTTTCTCATTATATTCAAGGGTCTTTTACCGAATCTCAAACAAGTGTTGAGAAGTTTTTAGATCTTAAATATATTTATCATACACATCAATTATAATTCAAGTCTATATCTTAAGTTAGTTTAATTATGTTGAAAAAATCCTTTTAGTTATTAAAAGTTACTTGCAAAAATCCTTTCTAGACTTAAAGGTGACTCTTACAAGGTTGAAAGGTGAAAGTTGTAATTGATTAAGGGTGATCAAGGAAGATAATGCGAAAGCGGAATATTCTGGTGTTAAACATATTAGTGGAAAATCTCATAGATTATGAGGACTGGAAGTAGCAAACCTTAAGTGAACTAGGATATATCTCTATGTGATCTTCCTATCCTTATCTTTATTTACTTTTCACTCACTTATCACATATCATATAGAACTAATATATTTTATTTACTTCTAACATATCCAAAATGTTCTGGACATTCTAATTCAACATAGATTGATCTAGAGTTAATTTAAATTAATTACATGAATTAAGATTTTTAAAAAGGTATCAAAATTTAAACTCTATTCCTTTTAATTGATATTGCTACTTCAGTTTTGATTATATTGATTGAGTTTTTCTCATTCTTTAGACAAATATATGGTAAAGTATTGAATGTTGATGATTTGGAAAAATTGCAAAACCAGGTTGTCCTCACTTAATGCCACATGGATATGATATCTCCTTTTTTATTCTTCACTATTATGGTTCACTTAGTTGTTCACCTTATTGTAGAAGTTAAAGTTGAAAGTCCTATTCATTATCGATGGACGTGTCATGTTGAAAGCCAAAATATACATGATTTTGTTCATTCAATAATTTAGTAGTTAAAAATTTGTTCTTTTATGTACGTAATAAAGCACAACCAAAAGAGTGTTTATATGTGTGTTTGTTTTGATGTGGTGATTATATAGATATTTGATTTGGTGGTTAAAATTATATTTGTTTATTTATTTTAAGAAAAAGTAATATTACGTTAAAATGAGTATTTTGGAGAAACAATTCGTAGTGTGGATGAGTAAAATAAATTAGTTGTTTATTAAAGACTTTTAAAAATACTAGAAAATTACTTTTGGACCATACAATTATTTACACTTCTATATTCTACTTCTGCATATTAAATTAAACTATTATTGTTATTGAATTTAACTTTTCTTTCCTACACAAGAAATTTGCTTATTACACCCCCATTTCTCCCTTAGACAGACTAGTCTCACTGTTTTAGGCCTTACAAACTATTTTATTCCTGCACATGGATATCCGCTATCTACACCTTTCCATATGCACTTAAAAAAACTAGCATCATTTTTAGATTCCTCTAGTCGAAACCTTAAACACTACTTATTTGTATTTTTTACTAAAGTTGACTTCGGACCATTCTGGCACTTTTCGGTGAAACTTTTTCTACAATTTCTAGTGGTTTTGACTCTATTTTTTATCCTAAAATTATTAAATATTTAGCATTGATTTTTATGCATTGCATTATTTATCAATCGTGTCTCAACGAATTTGTGAACTCTCTGTTTAGTTTTGGATTGATTCACTGTCGTTGTTCATTTGCAGTTACTGTTGAAAACTGGCATTGATTTTAGTGTTTGAGAAAATGTTGAAATGAGATAACGGGTAAATTAATTAACCATTTGAATTCACGAGTACAATATTGTGACATGAGTGGGAAAACCATAATTCTCAACGATTCATCTGTGGCGGGCTATGTACGACAATAATCCTTTGAGTGGTAAATTAATTAATGTGAAAATATGAAAACAAAACGACATCTACCATAGAGGAACACAAATCTATATCCAAAACAACATCTACCAATAGAGAAACACAAATCTATATCCAAAACAACATCTACCAACAAAGGAACACAAATTTATATCCAATAAGTATTAGTCATATTTACGCATCCACTACCAACAGAAAATAAATACATATATCCAAAACGATCTCTACAAATAGAGTAACACAAACATGTATCCAAAACAACTCTAACAATAGAAGAACATAAATATATATCCATATATACTCATCTACTACCAATAAAGAACACATACATATATCCAAAATATACAAAACGATATCTACCAATAAAAGAACAACCATCTATCCAAAACGACATCTACTAGTAGAAGGACACAAACATATATCCGAAACAACCAACCTCTACCAATAAAGTAACACAACCATATATTCAACAAACATTAGTCATATATCCAATAAAGGTCATTCAAATTTTGTATACTTTCTAATGAGGATATAATCAAACAGAGGGTTGCAAATAGCTGCTCTTAACTCACAGTCGTGGCCAAAATACGGATGAAAACAAGACATGATACATGTTCTTTAATTTAGAGTATATTGCTTAATAATAATCATTGAATTAATGATGAATGTGATGTAGATCTATTTGGACTTTGATCAACTTGTGCCGAATATATTCACACCGTTGTTCACTGACCACGCCGTATTCATAGTCGGATTTGGGGAACAAAATGGGAAGAAATTTTGGATAGTAAAAAAGTCTTGTGGAAAAGAGTTTGAAAAAAAATGATATGTAATGATTGCACGTGGTGAAAATGCTTTTGGTTTAGCAACTTATACTTTGTATCCCATAATATGAAGTATGTTTGTGTCAAAACATTTTCAAACAAAAGTGAAAACTACATATTTTTGATGAAGACAAAGATCAACAATTATAGTCAATGCAACAACATCAGAAAGAAGATCAAATATCTTCATTAATAAGCTTCAAATCCAAACATTAAATGTTAAAATATAAAGGTATATGATACAAACCAATATTTCAATTACACGAGAACAAGTCATATTTACATATGCATATAAAGTATTTTCAAAAGTCAAAACAACATTAACAAAGTCTTAAAAATCATATTTTTGACAAAATACATCAGTGTATTCGACTACAGCATCTTGTATTCGAATACAAAGCAAGTCAGAAGCAAAAGTCTCAAAGTTGTATTCGACTATGACTATGTGTAGTAGAATACACTTCAAGTCAGTGGCCAAAATCTATGTGTAGTTGACTACAACATCTTTCCAATGAAGATATAATCAAACAGAAGGTTGCAAATACCTGCTATTAACTCATAGTCGTGGCCAAAATATAGATGGAAAAAAAAATGATACATTTTCTTTAATTCACACTATATTGTTTAATAATAATTATTGAATTAATGATAAATGTGATCTTGATTTATTTGTACTTCGATCTACTTGTGCCAAATGTATTCACACTATTCTTCACCAACCATGTCGTACTCATAGTCGAATACGCGGAACAAAATGGAACAAATATAAGATAACAAAAAACTCTTGGAGGAGAGAGTTTAGAAACAAAGGATATGTGAAGATTGCACGTCGTGAAAATGCTTTTAGTATTGCAACTTATACTTTATATCCCATAATATCAAGTATGTTTTTGTCAAATCGTTTTCAAACAAAAGAACCTGTCAAATCATGATGGAATGAATTGTATTTTTATTTAATTCCTTCATAAATTCTATATTTACCTAAATAATTTTTTTGTTTGGATGATGTCGCTTTCAAAGATAGTTTTATCTTGAATCATGAAGCTGGGTTATTTGTTTACATATATGGGTAAAAGCTCAAGTTCTATATAGATTCAATCTAATTTGGTGACATCAATTATTTAGTAAAGAATTTAGAATCAGAGCTATTACGACAAACCTTGCAAACAATATTATGATCGTCACATTCGTCACGTATATTAAAGGGAGAGATGAGTATAAATCAAAGAAAGCGGTGAATATTAATTCATTTTTTTTTTTTACTTTATGTGAGCATTAATTTTTTTTCCTCTTCTCCTTTATATTCTTATCCTTTTTTTTTTATGTTTTTTTAAGTATTAATTTATTTTTTTCTTTCCTTTTAGATTCTTACAATATTTTTGTTATACAACTATACATAATTTCAATAACATTTATTATTAGAATAGATAGAGCAATCAGAAAAATTTGGAGGTTTTTTATCATAAAAATATTGTACTTAAAGATAAAATGTCATATGAAAGAAAATCAAACACAAACTAAACTAGCTATGCAAGATATAGTCATATTTACTCATCCACTACCAACTTTAATCTTGATGTTGAGTTGTTTGTTTACGTACATGGATAAAAACTTGAGTTCCATATAGATTTAATCTAATTTAGTGGCATCAATTATATAGTAGAGAATCTAGAACCAAGAGTTATTACGACAAACTTTGAAAACGATACTATGATCGCCACATTCTCCACGGAGATTAAAGGTAGAAATGAGTTAAAATTAAGGAACGTGGTGAGTATTAATTTATTTTCTTAATTTTTTACTTTATGTGAGCATTAATTCATTTTCCTCTTCTCCTTTATATTCTTATCTTTTTTTTATGTTTTTTTAAGTATTAATGTATTTTCTCCTTCTCTTTTAGATTCTTACCATATTTTTGTTATACAATTGTCCAGAATTTCAATAACATTTATTACTAGAATAAATAAAACAATCAAAAAAAATTGGAGGTTTTGTATCATAAAAACATTGTATTTAAAGATAAAATATCATATGAAAGAAAGTTAAACACAAACTAAACTAGCTATGCATGATATAGTCATATTTATTCATCCTCTACCAAAAGAGAATAAACGGTTTCTAGTAATCGAGGAACACAAACATTTATGGAAAATAACATCTACCAACAAATGATCACAAACTTATATCCAACAACATTATTCATATTTACTTATCCACTACCAATAGAAAATACATACATATATCCAAACATGATATGGATTTAAGTGTTTCCATATGATTTGAATGATCTAACAAAGTTATATTTTCAAATAAAGTTCCAAGTAAAAATGGAGAACACAAAGAAGAAAATATGGAGAATGAATGAAATGGTAGAAATCGCGACACTCCACAAGCAATGATAAGATCAAGGTATTTATACCGTTCTTACCGTTCTTCAACAAATGTATTCATACCGTTCTTCACCGACCACGCCATACTTATAGTCGGATATGGAGAATTAAATGGGAAGAAATATTGGATGATAAAAAACTCTTAGAGGAAAGAGTTAGAAAACAAAGGATATGTGAAGATTGCACATGGTGAATTTTTTTTTTGGTATTGCAACTTATACTTTGTATCCCATAATATGAAGTATGTTTTTGTCAAATCATTTTCAAACAAAATAACTGTCAAATCATGAAGGAATGAATGGTATTTTTTTTTTTTAATCTGTCCATAAATTCTATATTTACCTAAATAATTCTTTTTTTTTTTTGTTTGGATGATGTGGCTTTCAAAGATAGTTTTATCTTAAATCTTTAAGCTGAGTTGTTTGTTTACATACATGGGTAAAAGCTTGAGTTGCATATAGATTCAATCTAATTTGGTGGCATCAATTATATAGTAGAGAATTTAGAATTAGAGTTATTACGACAAACCTTGCAAACAATATTATGATCGCCACATTCTCCACATAGATTAGAGGGAGAAATGAGTAAAAAACCATGGAATGCGGTGAGTATTAATTTATTTTCTTATTTTTAAGTTTATGTGAGTATTAATTCATTTTCCTCTTCTCCTTTATATTCTTACCTTTTTTTAGGTTTTTTTAAGTATTAAATCATTTTCTTTTTTAGATTCTTACAATAATTTTGTTATACAACTATACAAAATTTCAATAACATTTATTACTAAAATAGATAGAGCAATTAGAAAACTTTGGAGGTTTTGTATCATAAAAATATTGTATTTAAAGAAAAATTGTCATATGAAAGGAAATCAAACACAAACTAAACTAGATATGCAAGATATTGTCATATTTACTCATCCACTTCCAAAAGAGAATAAACAATTTTTGTCGACCGAGGAACACAAACATTTATCCAAAACGACATCTACCAATAGAGTAACACAAACCTATATCCAAAACAACATCTATCAACAAAGGAACACAAATACATATCGAACAAACATTAGTCATTTTACTCATCCACTAACAACAGAAAATACATACATATATCCAAAATGATCTTCACTAATAGAGGAACACAAAATGCATCTAAAACAACTTTAACAATAGAGGAATACAAATATATTTCTATATTTACTCATCCAATACCAATAGAGTACACATACATAAATCTAAAATATCAAAAAAGATGTCTACCAACAGAGAAACACAACCATCTATATAAAATGACCTCTACCAGTAGAGGAACACAAACATATACCCAACATAACCAACCTCTACCAACAAAGGAACACAAACATATATCCAACACACACTAGTCATATATCTAATAAATGTTATTCAAATTTTATATACTTTCCAATGAAGATATAATCAAACGGAGGATTGCAAATAGCTGCTATTAACTCACAGTCGTGGCCAAAATACAGATGGAAACAAGACATGATACATGTTCTTTAATTCACAATATATTATTTAGTAATAATTATTGAATTAATGATAAATGTGATATAGATTTATTTAGACTTCGGTCCACCTGTGCCAAGTGTATTCACACCGTTCTTCACCGACCACGCCATACTTATAGTCGGATTTTGGGAATTAAATGTGAAGAAATATTGGATGATAAAAAACTCTTAGAGGAAAGAGTTAGAAAACAAAGGATATGTGAAGATTGCACATGGTGAATTTTTTTTTTTGATATTGCAACTTATACTTTGTATCCCATAATATGAAGTATGTTTTTGTCAAATCATATTCAAACAAAATAAACAGTCAAATCATGAAGGAATGAATGGTATTTTTTTTTAATTCGTCCATAAATTCTATATTTACCTAAATAATTCTTTTTTTTTGTTTGGATCATGTGGCTTTCAAAGATAGTTTTATCTTAAATCTTTAAGCCGAGTTGTTTGTTTACATACATGGGTAAAAGCTCGAGTTCCATATAGATTCAATTTAATTTGGTGGCATCAATTATATAGTAGAGAATTTAGAATTAGAGTTATTACGACAAACTTTGTAAACAATATTATGATCGCCACATTCTCTACGTAGATTAGAGGGAGAAATGAGTAAAAAACCATGGAATGTGGTGAGTATTAATTTATTTTCTTGTTTTTAACTTTATGTGAGCATTAATTCATTTTCCTCTTCTCCTTTATATTCTTACATTTTTTAGGTTTTTTTAAGTATTAAATCATTTTCTTTTTTAGATTCTTCAATAATTTTTTTATACAACTATACAAAATTTCAATAACATTTATTACTAGAATAGATAGAGCAATCAGAAAACTTTGGAGGTTTTGTATCATAAAAATATTGTATTTAAAGAAAAATTGTTATATGAAAGGAAATCAAACACAAACTAAACTAGTTATGCAAGGTATTATCATATTTACTCATCTACTACCAAAAGAGAATAAACAATTTCTGCCGATCGAGGAACACAAACATTTATCCAAAACGACATCTACCAATAGAGTAACACAAACCTATATCCAAAACAACATCTACCTACAAAGGAATACAAATACAAACTTTAACAATAGAGGAACACAAAATGTATCTAAAACAACTTTAACAATAGAGGAATACAAACATGTTTCTATATTTACTCATCCAATACCAATAGAGGACACATACATAAATCCAAAATATCCAAAACGATATCTACCAATAGAGGAACACAACAATCTATCCAAAACGACATTTACTAGTAGAGGGACACAAACATATATCCGAAACAACATATCTCTACCAACAAAAGAACACAAACATATATCCAACAAACATTAGTCATATATCCAATAAATTTTATTCAAATTTTGTATACATTCAAATGAAGATATAATCAAATAGAGGGTTGCAAATAGCTGTTGTTAACTCACAGTCGTGGCCAAAATACAGATGAAAACAAGACATGATATATGTTCTTTAATTCACAATATATTGTTTCATAATTAGTATTGAGTTTATGATAAATGTGATGTAAATCTATTTGGACTTCGGTCCACTTGTGCCGAATGTATTCACGCCGTTCTTCACTGACCACACAATACTCATAGTCGGATATGGGGAACAAAATGGGAAGACATATTGGACAGTAAAAAACTCTTGGGGGAAAGAGTTTGGAAACAAAAGATATGTGAAGATTGCACGTGGTGAAAATGCTTTTGATATAACAACTTATACTTTGTATCCCGTAATATGAACTATGTTTCTTTCAAAAAAAATTTAAACTTAAGAAACTGTAAAAAATTTAAACTAAAGAAACAGTCAAATCGTGATGGAAATGATTGTATTTTTTTTAATTAAATGATTATTTTTTTGTTTGGATCTTGTGGCCTTTATAGATACTTTTATCTTCAAACTTGAAGCTAAGTTATTTGTTTACATACATGAGTAAAAGCTCGACTTTCATATAGATTCAATCTAATTTGCTGGCATTCATTTTTTTTTTTTTTCTTTATGTGAGCATTAATTCGTTTTCCTCTTCTCCTCTATGCTTTTGCCTTTTTTTATGTTTTTTTTTGAAGTATTAATTCATTTTCTTCTTCTTTTTTAGATTCTTACAATATTTTTGTTATACAACTATGCAGAATTTCAATAACATTTATTACTAGAATAGATAGAGAAATCATAAAAATTCAGTAGTTTTGTATCATAAAAACATTGTATTTAAAGATAAAAAATCATATGAAAGGAAATCAAATACAAACTAAATAGCTATGCAAGATATAATCATATTTACTCATCAACTACCAACAGAGAATAAACGATCTCTACATATTGAGGAACACAAACATTTATTCAAAACAACATCTACCAATAGAGGAACACAAACCTATATCCCAAACAACATTAACCAACAAAGGATCACATATATATATTCAACAAACATTTGTCATATTTAATCATCCACTATCAATAGAGAACACATACATATATCCAAATCTTTCTCTACCAATAGAGGAACACAAACATGTATCCAAAACAACTCTAACAATAGGGAAACACAAATAAATACCCATATTTACTCATCCACTACCAATACAGAAAACAAACATATATCAGAAATATCCAAAATGAAATCTACCAATATAGGAACACAAACATCTATCCAAAACGACGTGAGGGACACACACATATATCCAAAACAACCAACCTTTACCAACAAAGGAATACAAACATATATCCAACACGCACGCACTAGTTATATATCCAATAAATGTTATTCAAATTTTATATACTTTCCAATGAAGATATAATCAAACAAAGGGTTGCGAATAGCTGCTATTAACTCACAGTCGTGGCCAAAATATGGATGGAAACAAGACATGATACATGTTCTTTAATTCACACTATATTGTTTAATAATAATTATTGAATTATTGATAAATATGATGTAGATTTATTTGGACTTCAGGTCCACCTGTGCCGAATGTATTCACACCGTTCTTCACCGACCACACCGTACTATGTAGGGAACAAAATGGGAATATGTATTAGATAATAAAAAACTCTTGGAGAAAAGAGTTTGGAAACAAAGGATATGGGAAGATTGCACGTGGTGAAAATACTCTTGGTATTGCAACTTATACTTTGTATCTCATAATATGAAGTATGTTTGTGTCAAATCATTTTCAAACAAAAGAAATTGTCAAATCATGATGAAATGAATTGTATTTTTTTTTTTAATTCCTCCATAAAATTTACAATTACCTAAATAATTCTTTTTTTGTTTGGATGATGTGGCTTTCATAGATAGTTTTATCTTCAATCATGAAGCTGGGTTGTTTGTTTACATACATGTGTAAAAGCTCGAGTTCCATATAGATTCAATGTAATTAATTTGGTGACATCAATTATAAAGTAAGTTATTAAAAATCAAAGTTATTGTGACAAATCTTGCAAACAATATTAAGATCGACACATTCTCACCATAGATTTGAGGGAGAAATGAAGTAAAAACTACGGAACGCAGTGAGTATAATTCATTTTCTTCTTTTTCACTTTATGTGAGCATTAATACATTTTCCTCTTCTCCTTTATATTCTTAATTGTTTTTAATGTTTTTTTAAGTATTAATTTATTTTCTTCTTCTCTTTTAGCTTCTTACAATATTTTTGTTATATAACTATATAGAATTTCAATAACATTTATTACTAGAATAAATAGAGCAATCAGAAAAATATGGAGTTTTATATCGTAAAAATATTTTATTTAAAGATAAAATGTGATATGAAAGAAAATCAAACACAAACTAAACTAGCTATGCAATATATAGTCATATTTACTACTCTATTACCAACAGAGAATAAACGATTTCTTATAATCGATGAACACAAATAATTATTTAAAACGACATATACCAATAGAGGAACACAAACTCATATCCAGAACAACATCTACCAACAAATGAACACAAACATATATCCGACAAATATTATACATATTTACTCATCCACTACCAACAGAGAACACATACATATATCCAAAGCGATGTCTATAAATAGAGGAACACAAACTTGCATGCAAAACAACTCTAACAATAGAGGAACACAAACATATATATCCATATTTACTCATCCACTACCAGTAGAGAACACAAACATATACTCAAAATTTCCAAAATAATATCTATCAATAGAAAAACACAATCATATATCCAAAACAACCTTTACCGGTAGAGGGACACAAACATATATCCAAAACAACTAACCTTTACCAACAAAGGATTGCAAAAATATATCTAACAAACATTAGTCATATATATAATAAATGTTATTCAAGTTTTCTATAGTTTATAATTTAGATATAATCAAACAGATGGATGCAAATAGCTGCTATTAACTCACAGTCGTGGCCAAAATACGGATGGAAACAAGACATGATACATGTTCTTTAATTCACATTAATTTTTTTAATATTAATTATTGAATTAATAACATATGTGATATAGACTATATATTCACACCTGGAATAATTAATTATTGAATTAATTATTCGAGATCTATTTGGACTTCCGTCCACATCTGCCACATGTATTCACACCTTTCTTCCCCGACCACGCCATACTCATAGTCGGATATGAGGAACAAAATGGGAAGAAATATTGGATAATAAAAAACTTTTAGGGGAAAACGTTTGGAAACAAAGGATATGTGAAGATTGCACGTGGTGAAAATGCTTTTGGTATTGCAACTTATACTTTGTATCCCATAATATAAAGTATGTTTCGGTCAAATCGTTTTCAAACAACGAAAACTGTCAAATCATGATGGAATGATTTTTTTTTTAATTACTCCATAAATTCTATATTTTCCTAAATAATTCTTTTTATGTCTGGATGATGTGGCTTTCATACATAGTTTTATCTTTAATCTTGAAGTTGGGTTGTTTGATTACATACATAGATAAAAGCTTGAGTTCCATATACATTCAATCTAATTTGCTAACAAGAATTATATAGTAGAGAATTTAGAATCAAAGTTATTACAACAAACTTAGTAAACAATCTTAGGATCGCCATATTATCAATGTAGATTAGAGGGAAAAATGAGTAAAAACCAAGGAACATGATTAGTATTAATTTATTTTTTTACTTTTTACTTTTCACTGAGCATTAATTCATTTTCCTCTTCTCCTTTATATTCTTACCTTTTTTTTTTTATGTTTTTTGAAGTATTTATTTATTTTCTTCTTCACTTTTAGATTCTTACATTATTTTTGTTATACAACTATATAGAATTTCAATAACATTTATTACTAGAATAAATAGAGCAATCAAAAAAATTTGTAGGTTGTGTATGATAAAAACATAATGTTTAAAGATAAAATGTCATATGAAAGAAAATCAAACACAAACTAAACAAGCTATGCAGGATATAGTCATATTTACTCATTCACTACCAACTCCAACAGAGAATAAACGATTTCTATTAATCGAAGAATTCAAACATTTATCCAAAATGACATCTACCAATAGAGGAACACAAACCCATATCCAGAAGAACATCTACCAACAAAGGAACACAAACATATATACAACAAACAATAGACATATTTTCTCATCAACTACCAACAGAGAACACATACATATATCCAAACATATATCCAAAGCGATGTCTACACATAGAGGAACACAAACATGTATCCAAAACACTCTAACAATAGAAGAACACAAACATATATCCATATTTACTAATCTACTACCAACAGAGAACACAAACATATATGCAAAATATTCAAAAAGATATCTACCAATAGAGGAAGACAACCATCTATCCAAAATGACCTCAACATTAGAAGGACACAAACATATATTCAAAACAACTAATCTCTACCAACAAAGGAACACCAACATATATCCAACAAACATTAGTCATATATCAAATAAATGTTATTCAAATTTTGTATACTTTCCAACGAAGATATAATCAAATAGAGGGTTGCAAATAGCTGCTAATAACTCACAGTCGTGGCCAAAATACGAATCGAAACAAGACTAGATACATGTTCTTTAATTCACAGTATATTGTTTAATAATAATCAATGAATTAATGATAAATGTGATGTAGATATATTTGGACTTCGATCCACTTGTGCCTAATGTGTTCACACCATTCTTCACCGACCACACCGTACTCATAGTCGGATATGAGGAACAAAATGGGAAGAAATATTGGATAATAAAAAACTCTTGGGGAAAAGAGTTTGTAAATAAAGGATATGTGAAGGTTGCACATGGTGAAAATGCTTTTGGTATAGCAACTTATACTTTGTATCCCATAATATGAAGTATGTTTCTGTCAAAACGTTTTCAAACAAAGGAACATGGTGGCTTTCATAGATACTTTTATCTTCAATCTTAAAATTGAGTTGTTTGTTTACATACATGGGTATCGCCATATTCTCCATGTAGATTAGAGAGAGAAATGAGTAAAAACCAAGGAACATGGTGAGTATTAATTGATTTTCTTATTTCTTACTTTATGTGAGCATTAATTTAGTTTCCTCTTCTCCTTTATATTCTTACCTTTCTTTTAATGTTTTCTTAAGTATTAATTCATTTTCTTTTTCTCTTTTATATTTTTACAATATTTTTGTTTTACAACTATACATAATTTTAATAACATTTATTACTAGAATAGATAGAGCAATTAAAAAAATTTGGGGGTTTTGTATTATAAAAATATTGTATTTAAAGATAAAATGTCATATGAAAGGAAATAAAAAACAAACTAAACTAGCTATGCAAGATATAGCTATATTTACTCATCCATTACCAATAGAGAATAAACGATTTCTACCAATCGAGGAACACAAACATTTATCCAAAACTACATCTACCAATAGTGGAACCCAAACCTATATATAAAACAACATCTACCAACAAAGGAATACAAACATATATCCAATAAACATTAGTCATATTTACTCATCCACTACCAACAGCGAAGAAATACATATATCCAAAGTGATCTCTACAAATAGAGGAACACAAACATGTATTCAAAATAATTCTAACAATAGAGGAACACAAACATATAACCATATTTACTCATCCACTATCAATAAAGAACACAAACATATATCTAAAATATCCAAAATGATATCTACCAATAGAGGAACACAACCATATATCCAAAACAAACTTTACAAGTAGAGGGACACAAACATATGACCGAAACAACCAACCTCTACCAACAAAAGAACACAAACATATATCCAATAAATGTTATTCAAATTTTGTATACCTTCCAATGAAAATATAATCAAATAGAGGGTTGCAAATAGCTGCTATTAACTCACAGTCGTGGCCAAAATACGAATGGAAACAAGACATGACACATGTTCTTTAATTCACAGTATATTGTTTATTTAATTCTTAGTATATAGTTTGATAATAATTATTAAATTAATGATAAATGTGATGTAGATCTATTTGGATTTCGGTCCAGTTGTGCCGAATGTATTCTCACCGCTCTTTACTGACCACGCCGTACTCATAGTCAGATATGAGAAACAAAATGGGAAAAAATATTGGATAATAAAAAACTTTTGGGGGAAAGAATTTGAAAACAAATGATATGTGAAGATTGCACGTGTTGAAAATATTTTTAGTATTGCAATTTATACTTTGTATCCCATAAATATGAAGTATGGTTCTGATTTTAGTTTGTTAATCTAAAATTAGATATTCTAAATAATATGTGTTGGTGTTTGGTGTTTGTTTTGGTTTTGGAGAAATACTTCATTATGCATATATTATAGCCATATTTTATTTTAGTTCAATTTTTGTGATTTTGGTTTTGTTAATAGAATTTTATTTGATCGAAGGTTTCATATTTGAGCGGTTAAAATTAAGAGCTGAAATATGAAATATGTGTAGCATGTTATTAATTGATACAATATTGCTGTTTATATTAGAAAATTAAGTTTTGAAACCTTCTTATGAACTTTATTTTATGAACTTTATTGAGTGAGAATAAATGTTAATGAATACGTTTTTTAAAGACTTAAATATGATGAGAGGAGTTAAACTCCCTATATACATGAAAAATTAATGTAACATATTCTTTTAAGTCTTTTAGTCCAAATTAATAGCTCCAGGAATAGCTTTTTTCACCTTGTGCTTCCAACTTCTTCGATGTGTTCTAATAGTTTAGGGGTTATTAAAATAGGAAATTATAGTTGATAAATTTATTTTATTCTATTGAATTTGCTTAAAATTTTCTTTACTATGAATATATTGTTTAGAATTTTAGATATAGTTTTTTTGAAAAATTTACATTATCAACTTTATATATTATTATTTAAAAAATTGAAAGTTTAAATACAAATATAAGGTTTGGTTTTACTACTATTTGTTATTTGTATTAATGTTACTAAATATTCTTTAAGCCCAATTCACAATATCATAAATAACTTATGTATCTTTTTATTTTATTCAATTTATTTATGATTTTTTTGTAGCTATGATTTTTTTTTTTGGTAATTATGATTTTGTTA
>JBBPBS010000738.1:3516805-3572594 GCA_037974835.1 Cicer judaicum | reverse complement strand
AAAGTCTACTACAACCTATTAATCTACTTAAAAAAATTATTTTATATTAATATTTTTTAAATCAATAGTTAGACATATTTTTTTAATAGACTAACAAATTAATAGATCAATAAATTTAAATATTTTTTTTAAATTTAAAATAACATTTTAAAGAATTTGATTTTAAATGATATCATACTTTAATTTTATTTTACTAAAACGATTTAAATATGATTAAAACTAATGTAGAATAATATAATTAAATTATTAAAAGGTTCGTAAATTTAAAACTTAACATAGAGTTCAAAATATAATAATAATAATAATAATAATAATAATAATAATAATACGAAATATTATTCAGAGTTAAATAAATCAGTATAACAGACTTCAAAGAATTTTTATATGATCAATAACATAACCTTTAAATTATAGAGTTATAAAAAAGCCTAGACTCAATCTTGTCTTTTTTAAAAATGTCAGATTTAATCTGAGTCAATTGTACACCTTATCGAATGATTTAACATATTGTCACATTTAATGCAAGATAGACTTGTCCACAAGTTTTAAGTACAAAACATATCTAAAAATAGCTTAAATAAACATTATTTTACTACCGATCTTACTATTCATGTACTTTAATTTCTTGCATTTTGCTTTATTTAATTTCCAGCATTTTATTTCTTCACTTATTTCTTTAATTCTTCGATTCAATTCTTTTTACTTGTACTTATATTTTTCTAAAATCTTTTTAAGACTTTGCAGATATTATTTTCATTACCAAGAATTTGGTTTTCTTAAAAGGTGCATTCTAAATTCTTTGTTCATTGGTTTTTATCAAGGTCACAATTCATTTATTCACAATTTATTGCATTTCATCTTTAAACATTTTCCTTGCATTATTGTTTTACTTTGAAAATCATTTTGGCATATGTATTATTGCATTAAAACTATTTTTTTTAAAACATTACATCGTCCATCTCATAGTTAATCCGTTGTATTTTTACATTTCAATACTTGATTTGGCAAAATAGTTGGTTCAATAAGTTTTATGTAATTTGTGTTGAGACAAAATAGCAAATTAATGTTTTGATGATATTTAAATAAAAGTTAATTAAGATTTATAATTATGATTTTAAGTATTTTTTATACTTAATATGTGTGTTTGAGTATGTTAATTGAAGATAGGTATGAAACATTACAAAAAAAAAATGACATTAAAGAGAAAACAAAAATACAAAGACAGAACGGAGGACGTTTTTGATAAAAGTCTAGAAAACGGAGAACGTTTTTCACAGTTCTGAAAATTCAAGAACAAATGATCTCCTTTATTGAATAAGAAATTGCTCCTAGATTTCACAATAATTGCTTCTGGATTTCACAATCTTATAATCACTACTCTTCAAGGAATATAAATGATTCACATCAGCAAAGAATCAATTCAAAATATAAATTAGAAAAGTTATGGAATACGATGAATCAAGCATATTCAAACAAGACTGATCATTCTCCAGCTTGACTGTCAAGAACGAAGAACATTATTAGAATATATGCTTCAACTACATATTTGAGATACATGTATATATAATGAAAGGTCCATGGAATACTGTCCAAATATCAGCATTCAACGAAAAACAAAGAATGATTAAATCAATCTCTAGAATTATCATATTTCTCTCAAGAATGATCAAATCTGTCTCCACAATGATCAGATTAGTCTCCAAAATAATCATCAGTCTCTAGAATGATTAAACAGTCTCCAAAATGTTCAATAATCATTCTCCAGCAAATTGACATCATTCTCTAGTCTATTTTGCGCGAATAAAAACATTGTCTTGAACTCAATGCATCAATCATATATCTAAGAATCAAAGGATCATTAAACATAATCAAAGTTGTCTAAGAATGAGAAGCTTCAGACCAACCATTTCCATCACAGAAACATAACGCATAATGTTCATAGACATTAACATTTTTTAATTAACAAAGTCTGGTATTTGGTCAAAATCTAACACATTACAACAAACCACTTTCCAACGGCTATTTTAGTTGTCATCCACCTTCCTAAAACCTATTAAAGGAAGGTCAAACTCAAAGGAAAATCAGAACTTCAAGAGTTAACAAAACTCATCAATTATTCATAATTATATACTTGAAATTCTTTCATCCTCAAGAAGAGTCAGTTCTAATCATACTTAAATCTTTTGTCATTGTTATACTGAATCTGTTGAAAAGGATTGAATCTCAAACACGAGTTGAGATCATTTAGATTCTATCAAACACTCTTATCATTATTGTGTAAAACTCGAAGGCTATAAGTGTTGAGTATAGTTTGAGATCCTTTTATGGTTAAAAGGAAAAATGTAATCTAAAGATTGATAGGTGATCGTTTGAAAGCTTTTTTGGATGGAAAAGACTTCGTGTGTAACTGATGAAGGTTGATCTGAACTGATGGTGTAAACCAAGATTGTTCTCCGTTTTAAAAACTTAATGAAAATCTCACAATTGTGAAGACTCAATGTAGCCCGAGTTGAGTGAACCAGGATATATCATTGTGTGATGTCTCTTCTCTTATCTTTGTTTACATTAAGTATGATTGATTAGCAAGTTAAATATATTAATTGAATTGCTGATTTTAACTAACAAAGAACGTTATCCGTTTTCTGATTAAAACAAAAAACGTTCTTCGTCTTCTGTTTTGACAAACAAGATCAATCTTGAGTTAAAATCTTAAGTTTTGACAGGAAATTTTAAATAGAAATATTTGCAATTCAAATCCCCTTTCCTTATAAATCGACATTGTTACTTCAATTTGAACATAATCTCTTTCATCCTTAAAATATCATACTAAATATTAAATCTAATTTTTAACTTGTCAATCATTCAAGCTTAAATATTTCATTTATTAAAATTATACTAAATTTTTATTAAACTTAAAATCAATGTTAACAATATATCTTGTATGGTTTTTAATGATAATGATGTTTGATTATAAAAAACATGCTAAATTATAGTTTTTTTCTTCCTATTTTTATCAATTCACTAAATTTGTCTCCCTATTTTAGAATCATACTATATTTCTCTTTCGCTCAGAGTTTTTAACTAAAAATAGTAATATAAAATATTTTAAATGACTGAGATACAATCTCGTGATGTAAAATTATCTAGATATATTGATTATTTATATGTTATTAATATTACAAAAATAAATAATTTCATAAGTTAATATTAATATTTTTATTGCAATTTAATAAGTATTAATCATTTAACATCATTATATCATATATATGTCATATTGTTTAACACATACAATATAAAAAATATTAATTGAAAAATATGAGAGAATGACTAAAATCATTTGATTTTAAAATAGAATGACTAATTTTGTGAATTAAGTAAAAATTTGAAAATCAAAATTGTTATTAAATCAAAAAAATATAAAAGACTAAAGACTTGTTTGATTATGTTTTGATTTTTAGTTTTTGAAAACTAATTTAATCCATTTTGAAAAATTGTTTTTAAGAAAAGATATTCAAAATAATCTGTTTGACAAGTCAATTTTTGAAAATTGTCTTAGAAATTAATAAAAGAAAAAGTTTGTTTGGTAAATTTGTTTTTAGAATATAATTTCAAAATAAAAAAATAAAATAAAATTCTTATCATTTTCTACAAAATCTCGCTCTTAATAAATATTATAAAAAAACCCTCATTATTTCTCCTTTCTCTAAAGTCTTCCTTCTCATTTTCTTAAAATTTCCAAACAAAACTTTAGAGTGAGAGCCGCGTCAATAGTTACTATAATAAAACTTATAAATTTCGGATACACTTTTTAAATTTGTTGGAGAAGTAACGGATTTTTTTTCAAAAAAATCATTTAAAATTCGGGTGGTTTGACTAACCTATTTAAAATGAAGGTATTTTAAAAATCCATACATCTCTAAATCAATTAGAAAGCAATTTTTTAATTGATTCAATCAATTTAAAAAGTGTTGAGATAATTATAAAATTACCACTCGACTTTTTAAATCCATTTGTGATTTAAAAAATCATCTACTAAAAGTTATTCTCTCTCACATCAAAAACTTTTACAATCTAGCCGCCATGTCTAATGTGCGAAATTACTTAAGTTTTTGTTTTTTTTCTAATAAACTAGAGGTGTAATTTAAGATTATTATTTTTAGTCTATAATTACTGCTACAGACTATGAGTGGTTTTTCATATATATTTCGTTTGTTTTGTTTTATTTTGTGATTATGCTGGATATGTGTGATCTTATGATTTCGTCGTCTTAGTAGTTATGTTTTTTTTCTGGTTGCGATGTTTTAATTTGTTTTAAATTTTGTGCGTTTTGTATTTGTTGAAATGTTTGAAAATTAATTATTTAATTGATAGATTATGTTGAGTAAAAGAGTTATAGATGCTATTACCAAATTTAATATATCTTAATATTACAAATGATTTAGTAACAAATGATTAAATCAATTATGTTATACACCTTCTATAATCGATATGAACAAATATTAATAAATATTTTTTTTTAAAAAAATAGATAAATTAAAAATTATGAATTTTACATTATTTTCTATTGTTGAAGATATGTGAAAGAAATTAATTTAATTGCTAAAATTAAATTTTTAATTAAATAATTTTTCTTAAATTTCTATATTTATACATGTCTTTAGTGTATCTTTTTTTTTATTATTATTTGTAAATTTAAAAATACAAAAATGAAATATTTCAATTTATAATCAATTTAGTTATAATATTTTTATGTTACTGTTGGAATAAAAGTTTTTTTTCCAAAGAAATAGGACTGACAAAAGTTGTTATTGAATACCACATGATTGTCCTTTGTGAGACGGGATACGCAATGACAGAAACTGTCAATTATGTTAAATTTTAAAAACATTAATATTTTTTCCTTGTTATTTTAATAAAAAAATTAAAATAAATATTATTTATTATTTTAAATGTAATTTTAGTTTTTTTTATATATTATCCTTCAATAAATATTACTTACATCAATACTAATAAAAAAATTTATTAATAATCAATATAATTAGTTTGATAAAATTATTTTTTGCTATTTTATTTTTATTGTATTTCTCACTTAAAACCTTGAACGATGTAATCTTTTTTAAGTTACAATATTTTGCAAGTGGTCCAAATTAGAATATCCAATCTTCTAGAATTCATATATGAATGGCATATGCTCGCCGGATGCATACAAAAGAGTAAATAAACAAACTAAGAAAACAAAGGGTAGATAATGGTTTTGATCCTTCAAAATTTGAGACTTTTTTTTTTAAAATAATAATATTTGAGATACATTATTATTGCAGTCTTGTTATAAAATTGTAAATATTTCTTATCTACATCAAAATTAAATAATTATAAATATGTTTTTAAGTATTTATTTTGTGAGTAATTTTATAAAATAATTTGACCATCAAAGAAATTATGTGAACACTAAAGCAATTAAATAGAAATATTTTCAAAAATCAAAATGATTGATAAAAAATATTTTTTTTTATAATTTAAATACATTTAAACGATATTTGTGACAACACCTTATATATTTAGAGGTCAACATGATTGATAAATTTCATCTCTTTGAAATTGCAAATGATTAATTTTAATTTCATTAAAATGAGTGGTGTTTTGATAAAAATAATATGTTTAAAAAAATGTTTAAACACTTGGTAGCATGTATTTGACAACAAATAAATAGTGCACTTTCAACATATGCAATAGTCATACCTTATAGTTATCCTACTAGGTACCCTAGGTTTACGAAACAAAAGTTTCATACCTCTTATGTATTATTCAACGGAAAGTTGAGTTTGTTGCATCCAAGTTGCACACAAATTGATTTTGGTAACAACTATTACTTTTCATCTCTTTGATACAATTTTCTAACAAAGATATATTATATATAAAATCACTACAAGAAATTTTTATATTTAGTGACACTGAATATTAGAACTAAATGATTGAGAAAAAAAAGGACGGTGTCGAATTGTCAGACAATCTTGTCGGAGGGTGGAAGAGTGGGTGGTCTAGGGTGATGGCAAAAGGGTTTGAGAGTTTTAGGTTTAGGTGCCGTTTTGTTGGGAAAAATCAGAGATAATTAGCGATAACTATCTCAACAATGCGAAATATTTTTTCCCCCACCTGTGCAGATAAATGGCCAAACAGAAAATACAATTCCAAGAGCAATAATAATTGGCAGAAAATTAAATACGAGACAAACACAATTTTAACGTGGAAAACTTCCCTCAAATTGAGAGAATAAAAACCACGGGACCTAGTTCAGTAAAAACTTCCACTATAATAATTAATGGGTACACCAAGAGTCTTCTTAATAACAATAGGGAATATCAATCAACAATAACAACCCTATAACAACCTTATAACAACCTTCCACTAAAGTGGGTATGCCAAAGTAACTCTCAGAGAAGATAAAACTACTCAAATTATATATTAAAGTAACAAACTCAGTGGTAGGAATAACATACTAAATTTGTAGATCAAACAGAGCACGTTTGCTACACACTTGTTACCACCACTGGAACCAAACCCTTATTTTTCTTCTCTGGCAACCGTTCTTCTTTCGTTGTCTTTCTGTTCGTATATATGTGTCTATTCTTAGGGATTTCTAAATCCCTTTTATTACCTTCAAGTGGACCAAGCCCACTAAAACCTTTTTTTCTTTTTCTTTTTATTTCAATAATAATAATAATACTATTAATAAAATTGGTGGGTTCCACTTGGGGAGTGAGCCCACCCAACACGTTTTTCCACTGCAGTTTTCATTGCTTCACCCCAAAAGGATTTCGATAATTTTGCATGAGAGAGTATACATCTGATTCTATCATTAATCGTACGATTCACTCTCTCTGCAACACCATTATGTTGAGGTGTCTTTGGAACTGTTTTCTCAAACCTGATTCCATGTTCTCTACAATACTCTTCAAAAGGACCTCTGTATTCACCACCATTATCAGATCGAACACATTTTAATTTTCTTCCCTTTTCTCTTTCAACACTTGCATGAAAGTGATTGAAAACTCCAAATACCTGGTCTTTAGATTTCAAAGAAAAAGCCCACACTTTTCTAGAGTGGTCGTCAATAAAAGTAACAAAATATGATGCACCACCAAGAGATTTACTATCCATCATACAAACATCAGTATGAACTAAATCAAGAACATTTTGTCTCCTATGAGGACCAGTATTATGAAAAGATACTCTATGTTGTTTTCCAACAAAACAATGAGTGCAAGTTTTTAGAGACGTACCTTTCACAGGAAGAAAATTTTTCTTCGCAAGTATGTTGAGTCCTTTCTCACTCAAGTGACCAAGCCGCATATGCCATAAATCAGAAGATGCATCTTCAATTACATTCACTTCTTCCTTGCATAGCTTCGTAGGCATCCTATAGAGAGAAGTAGAACTTTGCTCCTTTGCAACCACTAGGGACCCTTTAGTGATTTTACATATACCACCACCACCAAAGAAAGTGTGATAACCATCAATATCCAAGGCTTTCACCGAAATCAAATTGAGACAAATATCAGGAACATGTCTAACATTCTTTAGTTGAAGCTTGCAACCAATCCCAGTTTCAACCCAAACATCTCCCATACCGATAATTTTACATACTCCTTCATCTCCTATTTTTACCATGCCAAAATCACCAGCACTGTAAGATGAGAAGAAATCACGCCTAGGAGTAACATGATATGAGGCACCCGAATCAATAATCCAAGTTAAATCCTAACATGCAAGGTTTATGGAATTATCATCACAAACAATGTAGACATTATTAACAGATACAACTGTTGTTGTATCTTTATCATTTTTCTTCTTTTTGTCTTCATCTCTTTCCCTTGATTGATCTCTCTTAAGGAACCTGCAATTTCTTTTTATGTGACCCGCTTTGCCACAATGATAGCATATCACTTCTTTTCTAGTCTTTGACTTGCTTCTTGACTTGCTACGACTTTTAGAGCTGTCGCGTCTATGGAAGTTTCTAGATTGACTTCTTCCCCGTGACTCTGTAACTAGTGCTTCTGACTTTGAGGAAGAACCAACCAAACCACATTCCTTTCTTCGAGCTTCTTCATTCAACATGCTCTCTTTAACTGTTGACATTTTCAACTTTCCACTTGGAGCTGAATTGGTCAAGGTTACAACAAGGATTTCCCAATTATCAGGCAAGGAACTCAACAATAATAGCGCTTGCAACTCATCATCTAATTTAATTTATGCGGTTGTCAACTGATTCACTGTATTCTAAAAAATACTCATATGATCTGCCATTGAATCCCCATCTTTATATTTCATATTCACCAGCTTCCGAATTAAGAATGCTTTATTTTGCACATTCTTTCGTTCATACAACTCTTTTAATTTTTCCCACATCTTGTTAGCATCTATTTCAGTTTCAACATGTGTATATACACTAAGATCCAACCACTGCCTTTCTATTCATCTTCTTCCAATCAGCGTCAGATTTATCTGCGGGTTTAGCAGTGTCACCCTCAATAGGATCATACAAATCTTTACTGTATAACATGTCTTCCATGAGAGTCTTCCAAAGTGTGTAATTAGAAGAGTTGATTTTAATCATATTGGGACCTTTATTTTCCTCCTCCATTTAAATGCACAAATCAAATAACCGAGCTCTTGATACCACTTTGTTGGGAAAAACCAGAGATAATTAGCGATAACTATCTCAACAATGCGGAATATTTTTTCCCCCACCTGTGCAGATAAATGGCCAAACAGAAAATACAATTGCAAGAGCAATAATAATTGGCAGAAAATTAAATACGAGACAAACAACGTTTTAACGTGGAAAACTTTCCTCAAATTAAGAGAATAAAAACCACGGGACCTAGTCCAATAAAAACTTCCACTATAATAATTAATGGATACACCAAGAGTTTTCCTAATAACAATAGGAAATATCAATCAACAATAACAACCCTATAACAACCTTATAACAACCTTCCACTAAAGCGGGTATGCCAAAGTAACTCTCAGAGAAGATAAAACTACTCAAATTATATATTAAAGTAACAAACTCAGTGGTAGGAATAACATACTAAATTTGTAGATCAAACGGAGCAAGTTTGCTACACACCTGTTACCACCACTAGAACCAAACCCTTATTTTTCTTCTCTAGCAACCGTTCTTCTTCCGTTGTCTTTCTGTTCGTATATATGTGTCTATTCTTAGGGATTTCTAAATTCCTTTTATTACCTTCAAGTGGACCAAGCGCACTAAAACATTTTTTTGCTTTTTCTTTTTATTTCAATAATAATAATAATAATACTATTAATAAAATTGGTGGGTTCCACTTGGGGAGTGAGCCCACCCAACACGTTTTTCCAAAAGCAAGCGATAATATTCTTATATTCATCCATTCCTATTTTGGTTCTCTTTTAATTTTTTTTTTGGCTCTAACGAAATTTTTGTGACTCCATTAAAAAAATTAGAATTTTAGTTCATTGAAATTTTTTTTTGGCTCCATTAAAAAATTTAGGATTTTGGCTCAATTGAAATTTTTTTTCATTGAAATTATTTTGACTTCATTGAAATAATTTTAGCTCCATTGAAACTTTTTTGGCTCAATTGAAAAAATTAAGATTTTGGCTGCATTGAAATATTTTGACTCCATTGAAAAAATTAAGATTTTGGCTCAATTGAAATTTGTTGACTCCATTGAAAAAATTAGGATTTTAGCTCTATTGAAATTTTTTTAACTCCATTGAAAAAGTTAGGATTTTGACTCCATTAAAACAAATTAAGATTTTGATTCCATTAAAATTTTTTTTGCTCCATTGAAATTTTTTTAGCTCCACTCATACGTAATTTGAAATTTACATTATAAAAAATTTGTACAAAAAATTTTCACAAACAGTTAAGAGTTTGACTCATTTAATAAGTAATTTTTTTTTTTTAAATTTTGATGACTATAACTACAAAATAAGTGTGTCACTATAACAATTAGCGACAAATTTATGTCACCGAAAATATAAAACACTTACACCAACAACAAATAATTTATCTGTAGATATAGATTATCTATAATTACAGTGTTTAATATAAACTTTTGTATATGTATGTCTATTTTATCATAGTAAGTCCGATAAAGTTTTAGTGATTTAAGAAGTTAGAGTGATAAAAAGGTTATGTTTTTAATATTTTTTTTAATAAAATTATTTATTCCTTCAAAAATATATAGAGAGAGATTGTACTGTTTTGAATATTAATGAAATTGTGTAATTTTTTTTTTTATAAAAAAATTTATTTTTTTCCTCTTTCGATAAAAAGCAAAAGAAACGTTCATATTGACTAATGACATGAAAAATGTTTTTTTTTATGCAAACAATATTATATAGAAGACATAATTAATTGACCACATGATAATTTTCGTTTAAACTAAAATTATACAATGGGTTTCACATTTATGAGTGACTAATATATATATATATTTCACAAAACCAAAATCATGAACTCAATTATAGAGTTTCGAAATGTACTTTTTTTTTTTTTGATTGATATTGTGAAAGTATTATTGATAACAGTGAGACTAACAATGTCTTTAAGTCATAGATTAACTGAAAAATATTGATATTGTTAATGATAACGTTTTAGTCAGTATATTGAATCGTTGCACGTAATAATTAAAATAGTAGTACTTAGTGTGGAACTAAAGAATTGTGTTTTACTATCGAATTATGTTTCATTACTAAAATTGAACAAAAAATTTCCGAATTGATTAAAATAATATTTAAAATTAACAAGAGTAATAGAATTGAACTTTTATAATAAGAAAAATGTCAAGGATGTATTTAACTACGTATCCAACCTTGATTTCTAATTTGATCCAAATTACTCAATTCTTTTATTGAACTATTACCAAATTCTCTTTATTATTCTTGCTCTAATGTTTTAGTGACATAACCTTTAATTTCAAGTAACCCCTAATTATTTAGTGGGTTTAAGATCAGAATTAAGCTTTACATTATAAACTCTCTTATTAAACTATTGTCTCTGCTATTAATTCAATTGGTTTCATGACCTGCATCTATTCCTAGAATACAATATCATGAATTTCTCATCTCAAGTATTCGTAAAGTCCACTTCCATTTTAAAATATGAATCGTAAAATATTTAAAGGTGATCAAACAATAAAAAATATTAAGCACAAAGATGAGAAAAATAATTCAATAAACTTATTTATATAACTAGAATAGGTCAGACCGACCGACAGTGATGAGAATAGGTCAGATCGACCGACAAGGGCCTACAGCCTAGCCTACGTTAGGCCTAGGCCAAACCAAACTTTTTTCTTAAACAAATAAGGCCAAGACTTCTAAAAAAAACCTAATTAGTTACAAGGGTCAGACTACAAACCTATTAAGTCGATTTATTTAAATAAATATAAATAATATTTTTTTACTACTACAATTATTATATTAAAATTTGATTTTTTTTGTTATATGTTAATCAAGTTTTGGACTAAAATTCTGTTTGGGGATCAAAATTGGGGAGAAACAAAATGGGAGGAATACTTTCACGATTCAGCTAAAATAGGGGGACTAAAACTGCAATTAAGCCATTAAATTACGTGTCATATAATTTCATGATATAAAACCATCTAAGTACATTAATTATTCATATGTCATTTATTAAATTAATGAAATAAATAAATTTAAAGTTGAAAGTTAAGTTTTTCGAGGATTTTATTGTGATTTCATGAATATTAATCATTGTACAGTATTGCATCATATGTCATATTATTTTACAGTATATTACATTATTATTTTTTAACTAAAAATTCATAATAAAAAATTAAAATAAAACTATTAGATTTTAAAAATAAAAGATTAAAATTATAATTAAGTCTAAAAATAATGTCATCCCTCAGATTTGCTACTAATAAGTAATAATAGTAAGTTATGAGCAACAAAAAGAATAAAGGTCAACTCAAAAAAAACGAAAAAGCTTACAAATCTTATAAACTTCATTAAATGTTAGTGAATCTCTATGTGGTAATCATATACAACAGAATAGCAAATAAATTAAATTCAACATTTATTGTTGGAAAGCTCACGATATACATATACAATTTGAATACTCCAGTTATTAGTAATTAGAATTAAATAAGATTTTAGTTCTTATAGAAGTTCGACACCTTTCAATTTTAAAATAAAAATATAATCTTTTTTTAGTTTTTACAAAATTATTATATATGCAGTTTAAGTTATTATTGATAAGTTAATATATATTTTTGAATGAATTATTTTTTAAGCATTTTTACAACATGATATAAAAAGTTATTTCACAAAAAATACTTAAAATTCGACTTTTAAATTCATATTTTCATTACTCTTATTTTTAGTTTTGTAAATTTAAACAATTCATATATAATTCATGTGAAGTTAAAAAATTTTAACTTTATAAATTCAACATCTTTCTCTAATAAAATTAATTAGGATTAATTGCACTTTTGGTCCCCCTATTATAGGGGAAAATTGAAAGTAGTCCTCCCATTTTGTTTGTCCCCAGTTTTAGTCCCCCAAACAGAATTTGAATCCAAATCATGATGAGTTGTCATTTTTTTAATGACGTGTCAATAAAAAGGTGATGTGGCAGACGTTTATGTGGAATAAACTTATTATTATATTATTTCTAATTAAAAAATATAATTTATATTTTTAAAAACTATTATTATAATTGTGACAATATTTTTAAAAATACAATTTAATTGTTAAAATTAAGTTAAAAGAAAAAACACCTAAAATCATGAACCCTAAACAGAAATCGTGAAATCGTGTTTGTCCTTTGTTCAATCGTTTTCATCAGTGACTCGTTTTCATCCGTGTTGATCGTTTGTTCATCTCTCGTTTTCATCAGTGTTCGTCGTTTGTTCATCTTTCGTTTTCGTCAGTGTTCGTCGTTTGTTCATCTTTCGTTTTCATGGGTGATAAAATGGCGAGTGGAGGTCATTTCGAGTTCTCTCCATCTTCAATACGAAAGAGGATACAAAGTTTTGTGCTAGGTATGTGATTTTAGGATTTTCGCTTTGTTTTATTATTAACATTATTAAACTCTGTATTGAACTTTGATTTTAGGGCCAAAATTTTTTCTCTACATTGTTAACAGAACTTTATGCCTTTATGCCTTTTTAATAATGTGGTCCATGCGTTTTTAATAATGTGGTCCATATGCTCTATTGTATTATTTGGGGTACATGTGTAGTTTGTTTGAGGCTTACTTTGACTGATTTATTCAATGGTTTGTTTTGTGTAGGCCAACTTCAGTCCACAGAGTTAGGTTAAGAATTAACCATGGGGGTAGTTTTGTACCTGAATCTGAATCTGAAACAGAATCTGAATCTGTACCTGTTCAACCTGAATCTGAAGTTGTTCAACCTGAATCTGAAGCAGTTCAAACTGAATAAGAAAAATCAGAATCTGAACCAGTTTAAACTGAATTAGATCAACCAAAATCTGAACCTGTTGAACCTGAATCTGAAGCAGCCCATGGTGTAGATTATCTGAGTGAAGAAGATGAAGATTATGTTGCTAACTCAGATGATGACGATGATGATATGGGTGAGTTATATGAGGATGAGGATTGGGACTGGATTTCTGAAATACCAACTAAGATCTTTGTTAATGTTGGTGATGAAAATTCATTTGAAAGACATGCAAACCCAAGAGGAAACCCATGGCCTAGTTCTGCAACTGATTTTGAAGAAAATGATGTGAATTATGATGATTTGGATACTCCACCAGGAAGTGAAGTTGATGAAGAGAATGTTAGGAAATTTCCTAAATTTAACCAACCTAAAAATGGTGATGAAGTAAGGTTTGAGTTGGGCCTAAAGTTCAATACAAAAGAGCAGGTTAAGAATGTCGTTAAAGATTTTGCAATGGAGACTAAGAAAAACTTGTATTTCAAAAAGAAATGGAAAGAGAATCATTGTTAGGTGTGAGCCAGAATGTCCATTTTACATGAGGATCAGTAAGAGGACTTCAAATGAATATTGGCAATTAGTGAGTTTCACAGATGATCATACATGTCATAGGAGGGCAAAAAATAGACAAGCTAAGACTGAATGTCTTGCCAAGAAATTCGTTCCTATGTTGAGACATACACCTGAAATGAAACCCAAGGGATTGATTGTTGAGGCACTTGATAAATGGGGTGTGAATTTGTCTACATACCAAACATATAGAGCCAAAGTAAGAGCCATAGAAATGATTCAAGGTACTCAAAGGGAGCAATATGCAGATTTGAGAGAATATGCGGATGAACTTAGGAGATCAAATCCAAACTCTACGATTATTATTAAGTGTGGTATGTGTGACGTTGGACCAGTATTTGAGGGAATATATGTATATTTGGAGGCTTGTAAGGCTGCATTTGCAAATACATGCAGGCCTTTAATTGGGTTGGATGCTTGTTTCTTGAAGGGAGAATATGGCGGTCAATTAATAGCCGCAGTAGGTAAAGATGGGAATAATCAAATGATTCCCATTGCATATGTAGTTGTTGAAGCAGAAACAAAAGACTCATGGCAATGGTTTCTGGATCTTTTATTGGAGGACCTCAACAATGTTCAGCATAAGCAATATGCATTCATTTCAGATCAACAAAATGTATGTGTGCTGAAGTTTATGTAATCAGTTTCTAAATTATGAAATATGTTTATGCAATCTATTTCTGAATTATGCAATCTATTTCTGAATTAAGCAATTTGTTCTATGCAATCTGTTTCTAAATAAGCTATCTGAATTATGAATTAAATAAGCTATATGTTTCTGAATTATGAATTAAATAAACTATATGTTTATGAATTGATTTCAGGGATTGGTACTTGCCATTGCCAACATTGGGGCCCATGTGGAACACCGATTATGTGTTAAACACTTGTGTGGTACTTGGAAAAAAAAGTATCTCGAAGGACATATGAAAGAGCTTCTTTGGTTGGCAGCAAGAGCTACTGTGGTCCAGGATTAGGAGAAAGCACTGCAAAAAATTAAGGCAATCAATGAAGATGCTTAGAAAGATATGATGCAACTCTCACCATCTATGTGGACTAGGTCAGCATTTCGCACTGATACACAATGTGACCTCCAAGTAAACAACATATGTGAGGCTTTCAACATGGCTGTATTGGAGAATAGAGATAAGCCTATCATAACATTACTTGAAGGTTTGAAACATTACATTACATTAAGGATTGTCAAACAAAAATAACTCATGCTACGATATAGAGGCAATATATGTCCTAGGATTCAACAAATATTGGAAAAGGCAAAAAGAGCAGTTGGGGGTTGGTTCCCAACTTTGCATGGAGATGACGATTTTAACTTGTTTAGTGTCACAAATGGTGTAGATACTTGTACGGTAAATCTACACACACAAAATTGTGCTTGTCATAACTGGGATTTGACCGGCAATCCGTGTTGCCATGCTCTTGTTTGTATATGGCATAACAAAGCTAATCCAGAATCGTACTTTCACCTTATTATAGGTATAAAACTTGATTTTAACTGCATTATTGGTATTCTTCATTATTGATGTTCTGCTTGTTCAGTTCTGGTTTTGTTCAATTGATGTTTTTGCTAGTTTAGTTCTGGTATTCTGCATTATACTATTCTGCTAGTTCAATTTTGGTTCTAGTTTTAATTCTGGTTCTGATTTTAGCATGATGTTGATTTGAAGCAATTTTGTTCTGGTTTTATTCTACTAGTTCAATTCTGGTTCTGGTTTTAATTCTGGTTCTGATTTTAACATGATGTTCATTTGAAGCAATTTTGTTATGGTTTTATTCTGCTAGTTCAATTCTGGTTCTGGTTTAAATTGTAGTTTTGTTCTGCTAGTTCAGTTAGATGGATGTTCTAGTTTCAATTCTAGTTCAACTACATGGTTTTTTTCTGCTAGTTTCAATTCTAGTTTAGTTAGTTCTGCTACATGATTTTGTTCTGCTAGTTCCGCCACATGTTCAATTCTAGTTCTACTACATGGTTTTGTTCTGCTAGTTCAGCTACATGGTTCTAGTTTAGTTTGTTCTAATTTTGTTCTAGTTTGGTTGTGGTTTAGTTTGGTTCTGGTTCTGCCCTGCAATTTGGTTTTGGTTTTGTTCTGCTAGTTCATAACATTCAATTTATAACATGTGGCTTTCAACATGCTGGTTTTTAACATGCTAGTTTTTTGATATGTTTCTGGTTCTTTAAATAGGAAAAGAAACTTCTTGACATGTTACTCTTACATTATAATGCCATCAAATGGACCAAAAATTTGGCATGCATCAAATGGAGATCCTATAAATCCCCCAATCATGAGAAGAGCACCGGGTAGACCAAAGAAAAATAGGAACAAGTCCAACGACGAGTCAAAAGGTTCTAACAAACTACCAAGACGATTTGTAACTGCGAAATGTAAGAACTGTGGGAAGCTTGGCCACAACATGAGGACATGCAAGGGTAAAAGTACAGCAGATAGAGAGATACCAAAAGGTGGAAATAACATCAACTGAACACAGAGAGCAAAGGCAACAAGGGTTGGAGGTGATGAGGGAGAAACACCAACAATTTTATCTCAAGATTCACAAGCTTCACAAATTCAAGATTCACAAATCAATTGAAGGAACTAAACTTGTGATTTTTATTTTGGTTATTGTGAATATGTAATGATACTTGGACCTATATAATTTGGTTACTATGAATATGTACTTTTATTTTGGTTACTTATGAACGAACAATTTTATTTTGTAATGCATTAGTATGACCTTTTTTTGGACCTAAGTTATGGAACAATTATTTTGTAATGCAGTAGTATGCAATGATGGAATGATATCAAAATTCTAACTTCAGATTATGGACCAGATTATTCTGAAAAATTGTTTTGATTATTCTGATTATCAAATTTAGGTTCAAAAATTGAAAAATTGTTCTGATTATTTTGACCAGATTATTCTAATTATTTCAAACAACTGGAAAATTGTTTGACCAAATTGTATTTATACAATGATATCAAATTGAGTTATTAATATGTAAAAATAGACAATCGAATTACAATAATACTAATTTCATTTCATAATAACAACCTTACAAATTTGATTATATTAAACAATTACATTACAATTTCAACCATAAACACCCTCAATTACATCATTACAAAACACCTTTAATCCAATCATTTTAATTACTTCAACATTACAATAACCAAAAGAACAATAATCAAAAGCCATGAAAGTGCCAGAAAGCCCCTCATTAGTTTCAACTTCATTTCATCATCACAATTTTTTTGTCACATTGTAAAATCCACAACCATGAAACCTTCGATTTGGATTTTCAGCCATCCAAGAAGTACACAAAGGAGATTCAAGTCCACACAAACATTCTCTTCTTCTAATTCTCATTTGAATACAAATGACAAGACATTCTTTTCTCTAAAAAAACACAACGAACAAACAAAGAAGAAACTAAACAGAGAACAAAGAAGAAACAACGGAATACAAAGGACGATGAAGAAGGAGAACACGAACACGAAGATGAAGAAGAAGAAGAAGACGAACAAGAACACGGAACACGAAGACGATGACCAACAATGAAGAAGAAGACGAAATCGGAATTGGATGATAGCGAGAACTTAACAAATGGTACCTGACACAAGGCCTTAACAAACGTGTCATCTTTATAATTCTTTCGATAGTAGCGAGACTTCATGTGTAAGTTGTGCACACTTGTTCTAATGATTAGCTGGTTCAAAACTTGTCTACCAATCTATTCGGGATAAGTGGAACCCATAGCCTTCTAAGTAGTGGTTCAAATCGTAAGATACCATTATTTGAAACCATGATATTTCCAAAATTATGGGACTAAGTATATTTTGAAAATGGTGGGGGATTGTGAGATATTTCCAAAATATTGGGTAATATATGTATGTGTAATTGGTTATAAATGACATGATATTGATGTTGGTTTAGTGGTTGCGTTCATTCTCTGGTAACATAAAGTCATGTGTGAAAAGGTGCATTGGATGGATCGAACTCGGGTAATGCGCGAAAAGGCACATTGATCAACCACCACACCAGTATAATAATTCAGTCAATATTTGAACGTTATATGTGTTGGATATTCAATTATGAGTGGTTAGTCCCACATTGACCAGGAATGGAGGCTATATTGGATATATAAGGAGAATGACCCATAAACCTAATGCCTTAAGGTTTTGGGTTGAGATGTGGTGTCTAAGTCTTTTATGAATCCTTGTTTAGCCCATTCCGAATGTTGTGCTCCCTCGGACTCCCCAACAAGTGGTATAAGAGTCTATTTTGGCTTGATGGGGGAGTAAAAAGGACTTGGATTGGATCAAGTAGACCAAGTCGGACTTCGATCAAGTTTAGTAGTGGATCAAAAAGGACTCAGATCAAGTGAATCAAGTTTAGTGGTCAAGTGGTCAATAAAAGGACTTGGATCAAGTCTAGTGGTGGGGACTCATAATTGAGAGGGAGATTTTTGGGTATCCAATTATGAGTGGTTAGTCCCACATTGACCAGGAATGGAGGCTATATTGGATATATAAGGAGAATGACCCATAAACCTAATGCCTTAAAGTTTTTGGTTGAGATGTGGTGTCTAAATCTCTTATGAATCCTTGTTTAGCCCATTCCAAATGCCGGGCTCCCTCGAACTTCCCAACAATATGTATATATCCCTTCGTAAACAGTAGCAGAACCAAGAATTGCAACTCTTTCTCGAGTGACATTATTTTTCTATAAATAGCGTCACTTTGGACAAAATGCATACACGAATTCAAGTGATTTCCATCCACTTTTTTCACCCATTCTTATATGCTAGTGTAATAACACACTTTAGAATTTGCTACATATAATCTTCATCAACAACTTCACTATTAAAGTCTTGCAGCATTGTCACCAAAACAGATCCAACAGATATTACACTCCAACAATTTCACAATAAAGATTATTGTGAAATAACCTTGAAAGGATAATTAGGGTTCACAAGTTCAAAAAGTGTAGAAGATAAAGTTGAAGGATAAGAAGAAAAAGTATGTTAATCACACTCAATAGCAAGACAACCTAGTGATTACCGCTATTCACCTGAAACAATGCACATAATGCGTAAAAATGAAGCATAGAATTCAGTTTGTGTAATGAGCCATTCAACATCTAAAACCGACATCAAGACACCTTATGACCAAACTAAATCATCATATATTAAGCATACAATGCAAATACATCACCATAAACTTCCATCAATTGAACTAGTCACCCGAAGGAAAAGAAAAGTTATGTGAAGTATGAACACTAAGATCGAGAAACAATTTTTAGATTTGATTCGCTACTAAAATTTTATATAAGTGTTAACTTTATATATGTCTTAGTTATGAGATATTTTTATCCAACTCGAAAAAATTAGGAGAAATTTGACTAGCTTTTGTTATGATTTTTTTTTGTATATTTAGATTAATGACCTAAATATCATTAGTCATTATAAAATCTATATCTTTGTTGGTATTTTGTGTTGTATGTAAATATATAATAATAATAATAATAATAATAATAATAATATTTTATTATTATTATTATTATGTTGGTGCGAGGTAGATACTAAGGTACCCGTACCTACACCCATATCCACTTATTTTTTAGGGTCATTATTTCCCTACTCTCCTCATGGACTTAATCCAATAAGGTTTCTTATATTTTCATGCCCTAGTAGGAAACCAAGAGTATCATATATGGATATATAAAAAACACTCACAAACCTTGCCTCACGAGTTTGTATTGTAATGCCTCAACAAGCAATCAAAAGCATAACCTCTAGATTCCTCAAGAATACTGATATATCCTGCCTTTTGAGTTGAGTTTTTACTATACCTTTCCATGTTCCAAGTATTGTTCTAATCCCCGCTCCATGTTACCACTAGAGACTCTCCTATCTTTTCAACAATCTTGGCAAAAATACTTTTTTGCACTGTTGAGGAACCAAATGTTTTCCTGTTTCTTCAGACTTCTCGTTAACTAAAGGAGGTTACCACTACATGGATGGTTTACATTCAATCATACGAGTTTGTGTTATACATAACACCAAAAACGTTATAGGATTCTAACTCTCATTGAGAGAATAATACAATTCAAAATCATATATCAATTCAAGTATCACAGTTCATTCTGAACTAATTTGTGTTTGCACTTGATTGATTTACAAAGATAACTAGTTACTTGCCCATGAAAGGATATTACAATTGACTCTCATGTTCCAAGTTTTTTAGTGAAATATTCTTTCAAGTATGAATATCCCCATTTCTATCTTTGTATTGATAGCTTAGACTTGCCATATGATTTAAATGTTATTAGCAAAGTCTTAGGTATTTTTCTATCATCATTCTCTCTTGGAGAAAATTGTCACAAGTTGGACATCGATGTCAACTTCTTTCCCGTGAATAAGTTCCTTTTTATAGCTCTTGAAATTATTACCTTTGAGAATAAGATTCGTCAGCGATGAGCATAACTTGATGCAATTGTACAAATAGTTATTTGACATTACGCCTTTTTATGACTTAGTTTTTAGGCTACATACACTACAAGAAAAATCCTAATTTGTGGCCAATTTTACAAATATTTTGTGACCGAACCCTCACAAATTAGTGACCGAAAAAGCCCTCACAAATACAAAAATTGAAATTAGTCTTTATTTGTGGCTGAAAAAGCACTCACAAATGTTTAAAATTTAGGTGGATTTTGTGGCTGCCTAAGCCCTCATAAAATCATAACGTTGTGATTTTGTGAGGGCTTAGACAGCCACAAAATCCACCTAAATTTTAAAGATTTTTGTGAGGTCTTTTTCAGCCACAAAATCTAAAATTTGTGAGGGTAAAGGCTGCCACTAATGCTTGAAGGGATGTTACACTTTGTGTCTGCAAAAGCCGCCACAAAAGCCTGAGCCTTTGCATATTGTGGCTGCAAAGGCTGCCACAAAAGAATAAAGTTACGTGGCATTTTTTGGCCGCCCAAGTCACCACAAAGTTTTATACCCATTGCATTTTGTGGTTGCTTTGTCCACCACAAAGGATCAACCAAATCCTATATATATGACTCCACTCCTCTCATCATATTTTACTTCTAACTTCTCTCTAGATCCTCCTTCTAAATTTTCTCTCCACCTTATCTCTACAAAAAATATTCCTCCAACGTTGCTTCAATTTTGGTAAATTTATATTATATTATATGTTTAGTTTTTTATTTTTAATTTTATTTTTGATTTGAAGTTATTTATGTAATTCATATTATTGAATTTTTATTTTGACAGTGGTTGTTAATTACTTCGAAGAGTTCTAAGCTCTGTACGTGAAAGCTTCAAGTCATACACTACCGAGCATCAAGTTAGTATTTTATACATTTTAAATTTAGATTAGTAAATATATATGTGATATTATAAATATATTTATATTATTTTTAAAATATAGATTAGTAATATGTGTTATTATAGATTTATTTATAAAAAAATAGAAATTATGTTGTTATCATAATATATGATAATAAAAGTTTCAAACACATGTAAAACTTATTGATTTTAATATAACTATTTTTTAAAAAAAATTATTAAAATTGATGATATTATTATTTTTTGTTATAAGTCTTGATACATATTAATATAGTTTATTGATTGTTAGTCTTGATATTTTTTGTTAGTCTTGATTATTAAAAAAACATCATTTAAAATTTTATTTCGGTTTATATAATTATACTAGTCTTGATACTAATTTATGATATTGTTTGCAAATATATTAATGCTCCCCTAATTGACATATAAAGTAAAACTTATTTATTTTAATATAACTATTTTTAAAAAAAAACTATATTACTTTATTGATTTTAATTTATTTGGGTTGATAGTAATTACTTTAAATATTATTAATATTATATTTTTATATATAATATTTATTTTAATTTTTAAATTTAAATTTAATTTTAATTTATTTTTAATTTGAATCAATCTTTAATTATAATTATAATTTAAATATTATATTTTAAATTTAATTTAAATGATAATTAAATTATAATATTATATTTATAATTTAAATTTTTAATTTATATTCAGATTAGATTTATTTTATATTGATATTATATTTTAAATTTAATTTAATTGTAATTTTAATTTAAGTTTTCAATTTATATTCATATTAATTTATTATATATAATATTATAATAAAGTATTAATTTCGAATTTAAAAAATTAATTTTTTAATATACTTAATATTTTGTGGCGGCCTAGGCCCTCACAAAATATTAAATTTTTAATTTTGATGATTATTTGTGGCGGCCTAAAGCCTCACAAAAGGAAGCATTTGTGGCGGCCTGAGCCATCACAAAGGCTTAACTGTTTAAAATTAGTCTGTCTTTTGTGGCGGTCTATGCCCTCACAAAATGAGGCATTTGTGGCGGCCTATGCCCTCACAAAGACAGGCGTTTGTGACGGCTTTTTCCCTCACAAAAGGCAACGTACTTTTCAAACTTTGTGGCCGTTTTGGCTGCCACAAATGTTTGTGATCACCGTATTTGTGGCTGCCTAAGGCCGTCACAAATTCCCCCTTTGTTGCTGCTTCTTCCCCTTTGTGAGGGCTTTTGGCCCTCACAAAATCCTTGTTTTCTTATTGTGATAGTAATTCTCTCCATAATTTTTGACATTTGCGTTGATTCACGCATTGTTGAGTCACATCATCTTACGACAAAGCAAGTGACACTACTTTATCAAAGGGAACATATTACCATTGGTGCATAACATATTCTCCTTGGATGATCTTATATTATTCTAGAAGAATCTAATTCCAGATAAATTTGTGCTTTATAAATCATTGCAATAGAGGCGACATGAGCTACCTTGATCTTTTCTGATTTTCAGAATTAGGCCAATATAGACTAAATGAGTGACCTGCTCATTGGCTTCTAATATGATGATTGATCATATCATCACAAGCTTAGACAAGCGCCATTTGTTATATTCTTGTTATGTCTTAAACAATATGCACACATAAAGTAACTAGTTAGTGGACAATAGGTATTTGTATTTAAATCAATTTGGTTCTTACAACCTCGTGATTAAGTCTCAAAACATGGTGAACAAATCACCAAAAATCAGTATTTACTAAGAAAAATACATTGCTTCCGTCAAAATTCATTGAGAGAAATTACATTCTCTAAATCAGATGGTATAGCCCACGCGTGTTGACATGCTAGGGTTATAAGCATGACACGCCAAGCTCGGGCAGTTAGTCGAGATAGAACTTGGCCTATAGAAAAGGGGTTGAATAAAGTTCTATACTTTTCAGAGAATTTTAAAACACATGGGAAGTTTGTCAAAAACATGATGGTTTAGACTAAACGTATTGGAACATTCACTTAGAAAAAGATATGATTCAATCAATCACAATCAATGAAACATAATTTTGACACAAAATAATAAGTTTGATTGATTGAACTGATTACTTGGAAATTCAGTCAAATAACATGAACATAGTATACAATGCTTAATGGATTGCAGCTGTGAGAGAAAATCTTTGTCAAAAGAAAATTCAAATTAAACTCAACTCATGATTATAAACATTTCATAAAAAAAAATCATTAGTACAATCTCAATCATGAAGTAGTTCAAAACTGTGTTTTCCTGAAAACCTTGCTTTGTGATATCTGTTAAACCAAACACAATAGACACCCAACTATCTGATTGAAGAATTCAACTATATTTGTCAATCAAGGCACCAAATGATCTCATTGAAAAATTCAGCTAAATCAAACATGCAAAAAATATAAAAGGAAAATTACATAATGGGAAAAGTTTGACCGAATTTCTAATTTATGTTTGATAGGAGGATCGAACAAGGTCCTAATCCAACATAATGTATAGGGTTTTACTGAGTCTTTCTTGTAAATATGAAAAGGATGGCCAACATATTATACTTATTCTGCATGATAGGGGCAATGTAATTTGTGTTCTTTACCCATTATCAAATTGGAGGACCAAATCTTCCCCCTATGAGAAATGGTCCTTCACCCCGACCCAACCCCTAGCTATCATCACCCCACTTCTCCCAATTATATATGTAACTAATACCTATTTATCCAAGGTACTTCAAATATCCAAGGAAACCAATCACACATCAAACCACTTAGGACCCATGTATCACTCCAAACATATCTTTACCATCCTAATAACCTTTGCAAGTCTATTAGTGAACCACTGATCCTCATCACGACTCCTATTCCTCTTCATCTAATCACCTCAACTCAAAATACCACACTATTAAGAAAAAACCTTGAACCATAGGCCACCCTTATCAAACTTCATCTTTTAACAACATTTACCTAATAATCCAATATTAAACACACAAATTATATTAACCTAACCCCCAATTCCCACACTTCAAACACTCTATCTCATATAATTCAATGAATCTTGCAAGCCACAATAGCCCCTGGTCCATAAAAATAGATATAAAAAGAGATGTAGTTTTATAAATGTTTCTTGAAGGAAACTTGTAGAAAGAAAGAAAATAATCTGGTAAAATAGACAACACAATCTTTGAGAGCACATGAACGTCCAGTAGATTGATTATAACTTTCCCAATAAGAAAGTTTTCGTTCTTGAATCCAATCAATCAATTGCTTCCAAAATCCCAATTTATGAGGATACTGTCAATGGACAAACTTAGATATATAAAATGTTGTTTTCCTTTTTCGCAATTAACAATATTAGTTGCATCTTTAACCCAAGATATATTCACATTTTGTCAACAAGCAAACTCTTATGAAAGTTCACTTTGAGACCAAATACAAACTCAACCAAAAGTATATTGACATTAATCACACAAATATTGACCTAACTTTTCTCCTCAAGAGTTATAGTATGTTCAAAAACTGAAAATGGAATAATATAAAATTTTGTCATTTTTAAATATGAAAACTATTACAAAGGTATTTGCTTAACGAAGCACGTAACAAATAATTCAACAGTTTTGTGACTAACAAAAATAAAGAATGGTGAACATAGATCCTTTCCATACATCCATGACAAATTAAAAACCCAATTGTAGGACTCTCATTAACAAAGCCAAGGTTAACACCATCCAGACCATTACTTTTATAAATATCACAATCCTATACTGCCTACTTGACTTTCCCTTCTTTAAAATCGCATACTAATCAAAAAATGTCAATAAAATTAAACAACTTAACTCATGTTATCCAAATGAAGTTTAATGACCCTATTGGATTTAAAGTGTGCATCAAAGTGATTAAAAATAGCTTCCCTGATTCCTAAAATTCCTTTAGTGCTCATCCCTCCAACCTCAATACTAAAAATAGAACTCTTCCTTTAACTCTATGTCTTTGGAAAATAATTCAATGAAAGTATTTTTAATTTGGATCACATTTTTTCAACAAAAGTGCCTTAAATTTTTTTCAATTAAATGCTACACTGAACTCTATCTAATGAAAACACTTTAGCTGATTTAAATCAGCGTTTCAAACTCTCACATTTGGAAAAAGGTCACCCTTCCATATAATATAAATTTATTAAACTCCACTTTGGATGACTTCAATTGTTACTCCAAGTTTCTATACTATGATTCTTATGCTACGTCTTCTATGAAACTTTAATTCCATTTAGTTTTTCTTTTAGCACAACTATATCAGAACTTCCGTAATAACCAAAAATAGTAGATAACGAGGAAGTAGCTTCTAACGGGGAATTGCAACAAACACTCTAACACCTAGGTCAATGACAACTGGAAGGAGTCACATATATTTTAGGTCATAATGAATTACGTACTTTTCACCTAAAGTACATGACATTTTATACATGAACTTCTGTGATGAGTTATTCTCTAATTTGTTTAGGCCATTGTGATAGAACTAATAGGCCTTATAAAACTAGGCCAAAACATGTTGTGTGGAGGGTGTACACCCATGGAAATAAAAATAATCTAGAAGGGGATAAATAGTTATTGATATAGCCACGATCTCAAGGTGGTGTGTAAGATAATGGGGGTTAAAATGTGTACATGAATTAGAGAATAAGCACCCATGATTGTTTTATCATTGTACTAGGATAGTTCATTTTGTATGGAAGAGCAGTTTCTCTAGTTTCAGACATTGTAAAAGCAATTTTCTTTTCATCAATCAAAGAATTCTCATCCCACTTCTACAATTATTATTCTATTAATTTCTTTTCCCGTGAGTTCTATCATTGGTCCGAGCTACCATATCCATCGAGAAGAATCAGTGAAACTGTGAACTAATCCAACAAAAAAAGTCAGACAAAATGGAATTGTTGGAGATTTGAATGGCAACATTGGAGGAAACGTTTCATCATACTTTCACATATTTCTACAGAACCTTGGCATATAAGTTTGCGAAACTTCTTTATTATGTTGGAAGTTCAACAAGACCTTGCTACTTAACCAAGATTTAGCTTGAAGAAATGGGTGTTGTTTTACCAAGACAAGTTAGTGATATCATCACAATCTACAACATTCCTACACTATTGAAAGAATTGCATTCCTCTTCTAACAGTGGTCATTCGGGTTTCCTTTGAACATATCAATGAATAGAATGCAATCATTATTGGATAGTTATGACAAAAGTAGTGCTAGAATTTGTTAGAAGTTGTGATGTGTGCAACGAAAAAAAGTATGTGGCATAATCATCGATGGTTTTGCTACATCCCCTCCCAATTCCAAAGAGAACTTGGGATGACATTTCAATGGATTTCATCACAGGACTTCCTAAATTAAAAGGTTTTGAGACTATCTTTGTTGTTACGGGGGTACAACAATAATGAGGGTCGCAGAGGTGTTTACCAACGAAGTAGGATTGAATATTCATTTTATTTTGGAAGGAGATATTTTTTTTTTTGGGTAGGGAATAGCTCTAAAAATGAGCTCGTCATATCACCCAAAGATAGATGGACAAACAATGGTAGTAAATAGATGTTTAGATTCTTATTTGCATTATTTTGAATCAAAACAACCACTTAATTGGTCCTATTGGGTGCATTGGGCAGAATTATGGTATAATACCACTTTTTATGTTACCAAAAGAACTACACAATTTGAGGCGATCTATGGGAGGAAGCCTTTTACCATGATACCATTTTTACAAGGTGAAACAAGGGTGGAAGTTGAGGCAACAAATTTGATCGATAAAGATGAAGCTCTTAGGTAACTCAAAGGTTATTTACTAAGAGTACAAGAACAAATGAAGCGCTATGGAGATAAGAAGCGAAAGAATTACTCTTTTGAGGGTTGTTTCATACAAATAGAAACTACTCAATTCTACACGAGTACACATTATTTTTCATATCTCATAGCTAATTCGTGCCATTGGAAATGATACTATTGTTCCTTCACTACCAGAAGGAATGGAAATGGATCTTGAGGATCTAGAAAAACCTAAAGAGTTATTGGTATCAAGAGAAATTGAGGAAGAGGGGCAGGTTGTCAAGAAATGGTTAGCAAACTAGAAGGGTAGAGCATGGGAAGACACTACATGGGAAGATGAAATGTTGCTGATAATCCAGATTCCTTAGTTCAACCTTGAGGATAGAGATGCAATTATTGGGGGTGGTATTGTTAAAACTATTGGGCTTTATAATAGGTCCAAACCTGTTGTGTGGAGGGTGTAAACCCATAGAAATGAAAATAATCTAGAAGAAGAGAAGTAGTTATTGACATAGCTACAATCTCAAGGTGGTTGGTTAGATAATGGGGAATAAAATGTGGAGTGGATTTAGAGAATATGGATGATTATTGTTATCATTGTACTAGGAGAATTGTTTGTGCAAAATTAGTTTTAGCTACAATCCTCTAGTTGATGTTTTGATGGTAACAAAAACAAACAAATACAAAATAACTATCCTCTAACTGTATGTACTAAGTGTGCATATTAACTTAAAAGATAAAACTTTATATTAAGAACTATCTATTTTAAGGTAGCATAAATTATAAGTAAATTAGAGATATTAATCTAAGTGTCTTAAAATACAAAGAATACTATCATCTAATAAACAAGTAAATATGCCTACTAATGAAGTTGTAAAAGAAGTATTGCAAAGACAAGTGTAACAAAGTATCCGTTCTGATATAAGATATATCGTGTGATGATTGGACTAAGACAAAGAAAACCAAGACTTCACATCTTCTCTAGGTTCTAAGTCTGGTGATACACACCTTTGATGTTGCAAGCTCTGGTTGACTTTAGAAAAGTAAGCAAGCTTCGCTTGTCTCTAGTGATGAGAGCGACGTTGTGTCCCGGTTGCCTAAGGAAACAGAAGCAATGCCTTTGTTTTAGTTGTATTTGATGAACGCATATATGTTTTGTTCTAGTTACCTTTGATGAATGCAAATGTGTTGTGGATTGTGTGCCTCCAATGACTACAAACTACATTCGATCGTCTGCCTTTGATGAACTCAATAAACATATGTACATCTGCCCCTAAAAAGCATGACAAGAAAGGGATTTTCTCTACCTCTGATAATCACATCAAGCATTTGATCCTTTGACTCTGAGTTATTATGTATCCTTTAATGAAAGTCAATGCTCTGAAGAAGTCAATGCTCTATAAAAGTGAATGCTCCAAACAAAACAAAGTTTTGCGCATCCCCTGATGAACATATTGAATCTATTACTTGTTTGAAAGTCCTTAAGACATGAATTAATCATACTATCCTCTATTTTCCTATCCTCATACCACAAAATATGCATAATCATTCATATATATATATATATATGAAAGACTTTTATGCCTTAAATGGTGATGTAATATTTTCAACGATAATATTCTCAACGAGCACATAATTTCTATATTTATGAAGAACTCACTCAGTCCTTGAAAAAGCAAGAGACAAGTCAAAATAAAAGAATGAAATATCCTCTCAATAGAGTTATTAGAGTTGATGTAAATCAGCGAAAGTGTTCTCACACACTTGTACTGATATAGGATTTGATATGTAAAATCCTCTAAATAAGAGTTAGAATCCTGTAAATAAACTTTTTTGTCAAATCATACATAAACTAGAAGTGATGTAAATCAATCGCATAATGGCAACAACCTTCTCCCCCCTAAGAGGTACCTAAAAAGGTACAACGACTCTCATGAACCTCAGGGGTAGGATGCCAAAAAGTTGAAAAACGTTATGAGAACGACATCCTGAAAAGGATAGAGAAAAATAATCATAGCCTGAAGAGGCAGAGTAAAGATTACTTGTATGCTATTTATGAAAATAGTAGATGAAGTCCTCGACTATACTGAGGCAAAATCTCTTTGTAAATTGATGACTAGATGTAGCAATAGTTTGTTGTGAACTAGTATAAAATATTTGTGTCTTATTTATCCTCTTGTATTTAGTTGTTATTTATGATTCAACCTTACTCTTTCTAAACCTCTTTTAAAAAATAAGTTGAATATTTTGATAAAGAACAATTTCTACTAGAAAATCGAAGTAGCTTTTAGAAACGACAAACACAATTCAAACCCCAATTTCTTGTGATTTTCAGCACCTTCAAGAAATAGTTTCCTTTGGAATAGTAGTTACTCTGGTTTTACTTTTTGTAATAGCAATTCTCTTTTCGTCAATAAAAAAATTCTCATTCCTACTCTCTAAGTTATTGTTCTATTAATATCTTTTCCTATGAGTTCTATCATATTGTGAGATCCACATAGGGATTCTAAGGTAATCGTGTGAATCAGATCAAACGATGAGAACTTGATCATGGAGACATACTTGACTGTTATAAAGATTCATGTGGATGTTTAGTGTTGCAGTATGTGGATTTGCGAGATAATGGACTGAGACCCCATTCAACGCTCGAGTCCAATTATTTGTATCAAACTCCATTCTAAAATAATACTATTGCTCATTCACAAAAGCACGATATCCTTTAAATTCATACCAAAACTTCAACATTAGTTTCAATCATTAGCAAAACTAACTTTTTATACTCATATTAAGTGTATGTTTCTTGTATTACGCAAGTTTGTCTGAATGATGGTGAATAATAGTTAAAATAATTTAAATTTTTTTATGTAATTAAAAAAAATTATTTTCTCAAACTATCTTTCTTTGTATTTTATTTTCAAATTTGTTTAATTCAATGATATTTTGAAAATAATAATATTAAATAATAATAATAATAAAATTAGTCAGATTTTATTTATATTATACCTACCATAAAATGATATATTAAACGGGATTAGAATATTTAATGGTCAAGAATCGTGAAAACATCCTGTGTGTACGAATATGATTAGGTTACCAAAAAAAAATATGATTGGGTTACAAAAAAAAAATGATAAGTTCCTTTAATTCGGAAAATATATATTTATATACATAAATTGCAAGAGAGCCAGTAGCTTCTAGAACAAAGGAAACCGACATGATGCAAATTAACGTTGGCGCAACCACTGCACATCTAATAATTTTTGTGGCTGAATTTAGCTTGGTCCCCTCGAATTAATGGTGCCAATAAAATCCTTCATAAGTTCTTTTGATGAACAAGAATATTGATACGATAGCTTCCTACCAAAAGATACACAAATTGGTAAGATAGATGATGAATTGGGTGGCTAAGTTGGTAACACGTGATCTTAAAATAAATTCTTAAATTCTAGATAATGGATAATATAAATAGTGAAGATAAAACAAATATACTAAGCATAGTTAAAACTACCACATTGTTCTTAAATTCTAGTTAAATTTTCAAACAATTGACATTATTTAGTTAATATTCTATTTTGAATTTGAATTCAAAATTTTGTAGTTGTGTGTGAATTTCTGATGATAATTATATCATCTCATCTATAGATAAAAAATAATTATATTTTAAAGTCATATTTCAATATAGACAAAAATATAATTTTTTTACGCGAATATTAATAGTTAGTATATATATTTTTGAGAGAGAAAGATTAGTGTAGGAGATTCAATCCTAAACGTTATGTATATAATTCATTTGATGTTTCTAAGTAACCCATTAGAATATTTCTTTGGGACACAAAGGTGTATAACCTCAGAATTAAATACCAAATTGTAAGTTGGTTCTTCAAAAGGCACTCTATGTTGGATTAAATTGTTGAATAAGTTGTTCACAGTATATTTTTGAATCAGCCAATCTGAAGATGTATTTTTAAGGTTTTTGATAACATAGACGGTGGAAAAAGAAACTACGTTTATTTAATGAATTAATCTTAATTAATAATTTAAATAAAAAATTCTTATAAAAATTATTAAATTTTAATTTAGAATAATATATATGATTATAAATAAATGAATATTATTATTTTTGGTTGTACAATATGGATGGTTTGTGATGAGCTTTTTGATAGTTAATTTGAAGATGTATTTTTAAGGTTTTTGATAACATAGGGGGTGGAAAAAGAAACTACATTTATTTAATGAATTAATCTTAGTTAGTAATTTAAATAAAAAATTATTATAAAAATTTTTAAATTTTAATTTAGAATAATATATATGTTTATAAATAAATGAATATTATTATTTTTGGTTGTACTATATAGATGGTTTGTGATGAGCTTTTTTCTTTAAATGTAAGAGTGAGGATAATGTCTTAGTCCAAAGTAAATAAAATATTAAGGCTCATAAAACATTTACAAATGTCTATAAAAATGCCGACAAATGAAGTAAATAACCAACACCAATGATGTTTGTTGGCCTCCAACTTATTAGCACTAAACATTCAGTCATGCACTAAGAATTATTGTCACAAAGGTGGTTTATCATTGAGTGAGTAAATAGTCGACAAATTAGTAAGATTGAACCGAGATAATGAAGTTATAATATATTTTTTATGATCCATCTAACTAATTAACTATTATTTTGAAATTTTAATTTCAATTATTTAACAATTCAATCATGTAAAACTAATTAGATTGACTATAATTTAGAAAATTCAATTTTGATGATCCAATATTTTAATATTACTTAATTAGACTAACAATGACTTATAAACCAAATTTTAAATATTCAATCTAAGTTAATAAGACTATCTATAACATATAAATTCTAATTTTGATCATCAATGATTCAATCTTCACTAATTAGACTAACTATGACTTAAAAATTCTAATTTCAATCATCAAATATAGTTCAAAATATTAGGTTGTTGGTCAATTGGTTTATGAAATACAAAGGATGACCTAAAAACCAATGAAACAAGAAAAGTAATATCATTGCTTCCACAACTCAACCAACTCATTCAAATGAATCCTAGAAGACCCACCATCACCAAGGGCAACAAAAGCATCATTTCTAAAACTCAAAACACTCTCTCTAACCTTTTTCCCTCTCCCTCTCTCCAAATCCATAATCTCTCTAACTATCTCTTCCAACTCACTTGCCTTAACAATCCCATCTTCATTCTCTTTTAGTGTTAAAGCCACATTCATCTCTTCCACCATAACAACCCTATTCAACCTTTGTTCCGCATAAAGAGGCCAAGCCACCATTGGAACTCCACAAGTAATTGCTTCCAACACTGAGTTCCAACCACAATGAGTCACAAAAGCACCCACCGAGTCATGATTCAATATCTCAACTTGTGGGGCCCACTCCCTTACCACCTTTCCCTTCTCCCTTGTTTTCTCCAAAAACCCTTTTGGAAATAACTCTTCAAAACTAAGTTCTTTCCTTTCATACCCAATTGGGTTCCTAACAACCCACAAAAACCTTTTCTCACTCTTCTCCAACCCTAAAGCTATCTCTTTAATTTGACTCTTTGAAAATCTTCCATAGCTTCCAAAGCTCAAAAACACAACACTTTGACTTGGTTGCAAGTTGAGCCAACTCAAACATCCATCATCAACAACACTATTATTTCCCTTACTCTTTTCCACTAATGGCCCAATGCAAAAGACACGTGGACTTTTTTCTTCCTTTAAACAAACTCCATTCTTCAATGCCATGAAAGCTTTGGTTTCAAGTTTCTCAAATGAGTTAACAATTAACCCATCAATTTTTCTCATTTGAATTGACATGTTGACAAAGAACTTGTAGCTTTGGCTCCGACGATCGACCATTGGTTCTGGCATGTCCTCCAGTGAAAGGGGTGGGAAGCCGGGGATATTGCGAAGCACGTCGTTGTAGATCAAGGTGTTTTCATTGGTTGTATTGTGGTGGATTGTTGGAGTGTAGAGGAAAAGTGCGACGGTGCTAGCCGCATTGGGGAAGTAATAGAAAGTTGGAATATTGAGAGTGGCTGTTACCGCAATAGCAGAGTGGTTGAAAAAGTCTAAGATGAAGGCTTTGGGTTTGGAGGATTGTGAAATGAAAGATTGGAGGGTGGTAAACAAGTTTTGAGCTGAGATGTGGTGAAATTTGATGGAAGGTGTAGTGGCAATGACCTCCGTGATGTAATTTTTTGTGGTAATATTCAGCGACGAGAGGAGAAAGATTTTAATGGAGAGAGTATTGTTGTAGTGAGTTGATATGAACTTGCCTAGTTCTACCATAGGGACTAGGTGTCCTCTTCCCATGGCAGGATATAAAATTATGGTGTCCTTCATTTTGTTTTTGGTTTTTGGAGAATTTTTGAGATAGATCAAATTAAGGTTAATATATATGGTGGAGGGTTTTTGATTGATTAAGATTTTGTGAAGATGATATGTATGTTGAATGGTTATTGGAATTTAAACATTATGAAAGAATGGTGAATTTTTAGTTTCGTTGTTTTCTTGGTTTATAAAAAAAGGAATAATTAGAACATGTCAACTAATAGATATTGGTCAAACTTTGACATTGTAACGTATGAATGAAGAAATTAGATTGAGAAACGAATAAGTCATGGTGTCCATCGATGTATATTAGTTGACTATATTATATATAAGAAAAAAGAAGATGCATTCATCACGTCATTGCATGTGTTACATTTGTTCTTTTCAAAATGTTTGGAGTATTTCTACTACTCATATTAATAATAATGATGAACAAAAATAATTGATAGAAGTAATTTAATAAAAATATTATCTTTTAGTTATATTTTTTCAATTCACGTAAAATGATCGATTTTTAATGGAATAACTTTTTTTTTTCTATAGAAGAAACAATTAATGAGCATCTAGAAGAAGGATTATTTCTAGAGTGCATCGAAAAATGAATGAGTGGTGTATATATATGGGGCACCTTACCATTTTGAAGGATGTAGTTGTAAAATTAAACTGTAATTTATTTATATTAAAAATTAGGTTTTGCTGTCTATTTGTGTTTATTTATTCTTCGCCAGGTTATCATTTACATTCTATGTTTATTTTTAAAATTGTTATAATTGTATTTTTCTTGCAAATTAATCTATGCAAAATTGTTAAGATGTTTTTCTCGATGTTATTAAATGATGATGTAAATTTTTGACATAGTCAAAATTTCAAATATAATTTTCTACTGATTTTTCAGAAAATAGTTAAGATATAACTTTTGTTTAAATTTTGACTTAGAAGGTTTATATATCGATTGCAATAAAAATTTGAATTTATTATATTTTCTTAAACTAAGAAACAAAACATTCGTCAAATAAAATTTTATTTGCAAAATATTGAAAAGTTTTATTCGTGAGTAATTTTTCTGTTAACCAAAAAATTTATTCGTGAGTAATTTGAGACTCTTTTAAAAATAAACTTGGAGATTGAGTAAGAGATATGACTTAAAGTCACAATATATTTATATATTTTTCTAGAATATTAATATTTTAATGTAGAGTTAGTAAAATATTTAGATATTTTTTTAGTTTGTAGTAAAACTTTGTAAAAACTAAAATGAGCCACCTCATTCTCACTTTTTGCGTGTATTAGAATGACATGTGTAATAATGGTTAGAGGGAAAATGATGGGTTTGTAAGATGTTTGTGAAATATTTTCAGTGACTCGATTAAAATTATTCGTCGAAAAATAACTTAGTCAAATTACGGAGGAATTATGATCAACAACTATTTTACAACATCACATGTTACAATAAAGTTCATCTATCAGCCGAGTTGTGATGAGAGCGAATATATTTATTATAATAGATTTAGAAGTGAGTGGTAGAGTGTGTGTAAAAGAGTATTAGATTATGTAATGATCTATTTAGTAAAAATATCTAGATATTTTTTTTCATAAACTGAGATTTTTATGATAGAACTTTTGGTGTAGTAAGAGTAAGTAGTGGAATTTTTTAGGTCATTCACTTAAAAGCCTATTTTCTCCCGACTCTTTCAATCATCCACTCATTTTATTTTTTCACTCTCATTTAAGAAAAAAGAACAATAAAAGGCTCTCTCTCTCTGCTCTCTTATTCTTACTAGTGTTAGTAAGCAAACACTTAAAAAAAATCTTCATCATTCAAATCTATTTTTTTTTTATCAAGATTTATGAATCAAACATTCTCTTTTTATTCTCCTCTTTCTAATGATGTGTGTTTTATCATGAGAAAAATTTTTATTCTCCTCTTTCTAATGATGTGTGTTTTATCATGAGAAAAATTGATTTTCTCTTCTTAAGACCGTGAGGCCATGTATGTGTTAAGGGATTTTTTTTTTCCAGTTTTCTTTCACAAATGTAGTACATCCATGTCTTGCAATGATAGATCTCAAGAAGAAAACAAATTATTTTGAATATTTTATATTTTATTCAAAAAATAAAATAAAACTAATCATGTTAAAATGTTGTTTCTCTTCTGTTAATGTTGTAAATATACTTGTTGTAGTGATGGATCTAAAAGAAATTTCTTTTTAGAATATTATGAAGTGTTAGAAAAATAGAATGATTTTTTTTCAAAAGAATGATAGATCCATGACTTGTAATAGTAGATCTAAAAGAAAAATTAAATTTGAAACACTTCGATCGTAGTCCTCCAACTCTTAATATGAATTTCATAATATTAATCAAAACTTACGTCTATGTATATATTAATCATTCCACAATATTCTTCAACGTTTACATATATATACTGAACAGTCAAACTCTATCAATCATGAAGTAGGAAATCCAACAAATAATACATTTATATAAAATCATGTCATAGTTACTGTTTGAGTGAAAATATTGTGGCAGTTGCTACTCTAGATTATTTCAACTCTCTTTAAAGACCATTCATTCAGAAATTAAAGTGGGAAAAAAGTTCAATACATATGGGAAAAATTAGCATAAAATAGTTAATGTATATGTTATACGGGTGACTCAAGCCCTACTAAAAATAAGTTTCTCATGGGAGATATTATTCATTAGTAACTCATAAATGTTATTAATGAGGTTATGTTGGTTTTATGTTGTATATTGTAGGATTGATCTAATGAAAAGTATTAGAAAATGATTGATACTTGTCCACTTGTAATTCATAGATTAGCAAAGGATGATTAACTTTGGATAGTGAACTATTGGATGGTTATGGTATATACGATATAGATGAGGATAAAATAGAGAAACATTAGTTGAATTAGTAAAGTATGACACTCAACTTAATTGATTAGTGTAAGATATAACTTTGAATGAATGATATGATAATACTATAAGGATTGTTATTACTTATGAGGATGGTGAAGTTCATTGTCGTGTGTATGGACACACGAGGTTGATTTATTGACTACATCTCGATTGAGATCATGATGGATATTGATAGTGTGGATATTTTAAGTTTTAACATCTATTAAAATACAAACTTAATCCTAAAAGAACCTTACAATTAAAAAAGCAACATCTAGTACAAGATAAAGTCATTGATTATTATGTTTATATTGTCGCAAAAACTCGTATAGGCAAAAGTGTCATCTCCTAATTTTACATCACATTAGAGGAAGTCATTAAAGTTAAAAGTTATTCTTCTAGATCTAGAAGTGTCGTTAGTTGAAAGGCAATCTGGTCAATTCACACACTTCAAATGGGCAATAATTTTATGCGAAGAGCATCTAAACGCATCTGAGTTTCTATTGTATATATTCTTACTACAAAAAAAATATCTATTGTGACACTCATCTTTACTATAATTACTTTTAGCTACACGTTGAGTGTCACTAATTAACACTGAAAAGAAAATGAGATATACCCATTGTCACTTACTGTAGGTAAAGGATTTAAGAAAACAGATTCCCTTCACCCTTGTTTCTTTTTCATTTAACTTCTCATTTCCCCTAAATCAAAATCAATATGCTTTTCATTTTTAGCCAAATTAAAATCTCTTCTACTTCTACCATTGTTTAACTTCTATCGTAGAATCCCAAGCTAATCCCAATCAAACCCTAATCGAGCAATAGAATCCTAGCCATGTCGATTAGAAAATTTCAGTGAGCTTGCATGCGGTAGTATGAGCATGTTAGGGATGATTCCAATTAGCTATCAAGCTGGAAGTTAGAGATCAGCCACTAGCATTAAGAATTAGATACTTAATTACTATGTTTAGTAAGTAGTTACAAAGTTAGTTAGAAGGTTGTTGAGAATTTGTATAAGAGGTTACTTAGAATGTAAGTAATTCTCATTCATGATCATTACCTTGTATTCTCTCATTGTACTTTCTTCTCTCAGTCAATATTACACACTCGAATTCCTTTCATTCAACAAGGAATTCCTGGATTCATTCATCTTAATCTTCAGAACTATTTCCCTAGATTCTTAATTCTTCTTCTTCCTTTCTCCCACTCAAACAGCCCTAACAATTGGTATCCAGAGCTATTTTTTTTCTGGGCGATGGCAGATGCAACACGTTCTCAACTTGTTGCTCGTGATTTAGAGGAAAGATTGGAGAATAGAATTTTAGAAAAGCTTGAGGCACGATTGGCGGAGTTAGCGGGATCTTTGCTGAAAACCTTGGGTGATTCGATGAAGCTAACAATGAAGGAGCTACTGCAGAATAATATTGGTGAAGAAACTCCATTTTCGAATAACAAAAATTTTCAGCAAGGTAGAAATCAGCAATCTCAGCAGTTTACAGGTGATCGTTATTTTCCTGCTTCTTATACAGGGCAAACTAGGCTATCAAGAATAGAATTTCCAAGATTTAATGGTGATTATGTTAATGAATGGATTTATCAGTGTGAGACCTTCTTCTTAATCGACAATACTCCTGAAGAGGTTAAGGTCAGGTTAGCAATTATGCATCTTGAGGGGAAAACGTTGAAATGGCATCATGCCTTTACAAAGACATTACGAGCTAACATTCTGCCTAATTGGGGAAAGTATGTCCAAATCGTGTTAGATAGATTTGGAGAAGTGTGCAGTGATCCTATGGCCGAGTTGATGCAGTTAAGGCAAAAAGGATCCATAATTGATTACCATGAAGAGTTTGATGCAATCATTACTCGATTGCAATTACCTGAGGATTATACCTTGAGCTGTTTTTTAGGAGGACTGCAAACTGATGTGCAGATGATGGTCATAATGTTCCAACCATAATCAGTTAGAAAAGCCTTTACTTTGGCTAAGCTGTATGAGTTAGCTTCCGTGCAAGGATCACAGTTTGGACCATCCAACTTAGACCTCAACCTCTTAACAGATCATTGTTGGGACCTAAGCCTTAGGAAACACCACTAAATGATGCATTCAAGCCTAAGCCAAAATTTAGCAAGAACTTGACTCCAGCATTTATGAATGAAAGAAGGACCAAGGGTTTATGCTATTTCTGTGATGAGCCATTCTCTGTAGAACATAGCTTGACTCACAAGAAATTACAGTTACACCTCATGGAAATTGATGATGAGTATGAAGGGGATGAGAACCAAGAATTCAGTCAAGTAGAGACTGTAACTAATCAGTTTGAAGAAGCTCAGATATCTGTTAGTGCATTGACTGGTGTATCCAATTTCAGAAATATGAGAGTAATTGGTAGATACAACAAGAAACCCATTCATATCCTTATTGATAGTGGAAGCACTCATAGCTTCCTAGATGTGCGAATGGCTACAAGCATTGGTTGCAAAATTGAATTACTTAAGCCATTAACTGTAACTGTGGCAGATGGCAATAAGGTGCAGATTTCTTCATGTGTAAGAAATTTCAAGTGGACACTGCAGCATACTACCTTCACTTCTGATGTGATGTTACTGCCATTAGGATGTTGTGATGTAGTTTTGGGCATTGAATGGCTAGTGACATTGGGAGATATCACTTGGAATTTCGACAAGTTGACCATGGAGTTTTCAGTGCAAGGGAGGAGGCATGTACTTAGGGGTTTTGCTCAAACAGGATTAAAGTCCATTAAGTCTCAGCAGTTGGAGAAAACTTTGGATAGAGGTGTTCATCTGTCTATGATTCATGTAGGTCACGATAAAGGCCATTTACTACAGTCATTGACTACTCATGCTGACACAACCGCAGTACCAAGAGAAATTGAGACTATCTTGGAATCCTACAAATACCTATTTTTGGAGCCTACTCAACTACCCCCAGCAAGAGAAGGCCATGATCATAAAATTCCCTTGATCAATTCTGTTGATCCAGTAAATAAGAGGCCCTACAGGTATGCAAAACAACAAAAAGACATCATTGATAAAATTGTGCAGGATCTGCTAGAGTCGGGCATCATTCAAAATAGCACAAGCCCTTATGCTAGTCCTATAGTATTGGTAGGAAAGAAAGATGGCACTTGGAGATTGTGTGTCGATTATAGAGATTTGATTTAGGAAAATGTCAAGGATCGATTTCCTATTCCTTTGGTGGAGGATTTGATGGATGAGTTGCATGGCTCTATCATTTTTTCAAAAATTGATCTAAGAGCTGGTTATCACCAAGTACGAATGGATCCAATAGATATCCATAAGACTGCCTTCAGGACTCACAGTGGACATTTTGAATACTTGGTAATGCCCTTTGGATTGACAAATGCTCCTGCAACTTTTCAAAGCTTGATGAATTCAGTATTCAAAGAATTCCTGAGGAAATTTTTACTGGTACTTTTTGATGATATATTGGTCTATAGTGGATCATTAGAGGAGCACATTGTTCATTTGGACAAGGTTTTGGCAATAATGAGGAAGAATGACTTATATGCCAAGCAATCCAAATGTTTCTTTGGGGTACCTAAGGTTGAATACTTAGGTCACTTCATTTCAGCTGAAGGGGTTTCAACGGATCCTGCTAAGGTTACTGTAGTGCAGAAGTGGCCATTACCTGGTCATGTATGGCAACATATGACTATGGATTTTATCGAGGGTCTACCTAGATCCAATGGGAAACAGGTCATTTTTGTGGTAGTCGATAGACTCAGTAAGGCTGCACACTTCAATTCACTTGCTCATCCATACAGTGTTGCAACTGTGGCTCAATCCTTCTTAGATAACATCTTCAAATTGCATGGCTTTCCTGAATCTATCACCAGTGATAGGGACTCAGTTTTTATAAGTAACTTTTGGCAAGAATTCATGGCTTTTCAAGGAGTGCAGCTACAATTATCAACAGCATACCATCCACAAACTGATGATCAGACAGAGGTGGTCAACAGATGCCTGGAAACATACTTAAGATGCATGTGCAATGATGCACCTCAGCAATGGCACAAGTGGTTACCATTGGCCTAATGGTGGTATAACACTACTTATCGCTCTTCAATTCAGGCCACTCCTTATGAGATAGTCTATGGTCAGCCTGCCCCAACTTATTTACCCTATTTGCCTGGAGAATCCAAGTTGCAATTGGTGGATAGAACTCTAGCAAAAAGGGAGGAAATGCTCTAGGTTCTTAAGTTCCATTTGCATAGAGCTCAAGAGAGAATGAAACAATTGGCTGACAAACACAGGACTGATAGGCAATTCGTTGTTGGTGATTTGATTTATGTGAAACTACAGTCTTACAGACAGATCTCAGTGGCAAACAGAGCAAATGCGAAGTTGGCACCAAATTTTTTTGGCCCATTTCCTATTATTCAAAAAATTGGGGTTGTAGCTTATCAATTGGGTTTACCAAACCATTCTCAAATCCATGATGTGTTCCATGTCTCACAATTGAAGAAGCATATTGACAAATCAATTGCTTCAGCTGTTGTTCCTAATTCATTGCAGCTAGTAACTGCTCCAAAATAACCTGAATTGATCTTAGATAGAGCTACATTCAAGCATAATGGTCAAGCAGTCACCAAAGTCCTAGTTAAATGGAAACATCAACTTGTTGAAGATGCTTCATGGGAGTTTTATTATGATCTACGCAAAAGGTTTTCCAATTTTCATTCTTGAGGTCAAGAATGCTTTGAAGGAGGAGGCAATGTTAGGGATGATTCCAATTAGCTATCAAGCTGGAAGTTAGAGATCAGCCACTAGCATTAAGAATTAGTTACTTAATTACTATGTTTAGTAAGTAGTTACAAAGTTAGTTAGAAGGTTGTTGAGAATTTGTATAAGAGGTTACTTGGAATGTAAGTAATTCTCATTCATGATCATTAGCTTGTATTCTCTCATTGTACTTCCTTCTCTCAGTCAATATTACACACTCGAATTCCTTTCATTCAACTAGGAATTCCTGGATTCATTCATCTTAATCTTCGAAACTATTTCCCTAGATTCGTAGAATGGGTTGACCATGACGGAGTAACCCTTGAATGGGGTTTTGAAAACCGACATCATTTTGAGAATCGGAGTTTGGTTAGACGAAAAAGTGAGTGTTAGGTGTTTGATGTTATGCGCCTGAGGTTGGTTCTCTTTGATTCGTCATATGTTTGTCAATAAGGTGTTTAAGGATTGATATCTAGTGGCAGCTATGCAATGCAAGATTGAAGATTACCGGCTAGTTCGAATCTTTAGTCATATAAAAATATGTATTGGTTTCTCAAGTATGCTACCCCTTTTATCTTTTATTATAATAACTTTGCTTATTTGAGATATATTGTTTGATGAATGATTTCTATTTGAGATATATTGAGGATTCACTGTGATTGTTTATTGACTTGTTTATTGCAGCAAGTTGAATCCTTGAAAAATCACACTGATCTCAAAGTCAAAATGTATTGGGGAGACATGGGGTAAACTATTAGGATGAAGCTACTTGGAAATGGAGAAACATGAGGTGAGGATCTTTACATTTCTATCAAAAATAAAAGATGTCATTTGTTATTTCATATTAATTGTAATCTTATATTTGCATAACCATAATCTATCTGGTTTGTGGCTTCAATCTCTATGTTCAAATAAAATGGAAAAACAGACATCGACTTTCTATTATTCTAATATTCAATTAAGCTGAATAAAAATGTCATCATTTGTTATTAAAGTTTTAGTATGACGATTCTGAAATATTTGTTATTAAAAATGGCAGGTCTTGCATTACTTGTTTCCTTTTTTCAGAAATTCTTACACTAAACTAGTTTGTCAACATGATACAAATCCTTGTAAATACAAAACAGCAGAACCAATGTGTTTATTTTATATTTATTTTATTTGGAAGGAAAATATATATAACAGTAATAGAAGCATGAGGATTGTTGATTTACATAAGACAGTAGATAGTGAAACAACAATATTGATATGGTGTTCAATGGAAAATTAGTTTTTTTGAACTGACAGCTATAAGGATAATTTTTGGCAAATGGGGCTGTAACAACGGACAAGTTTGCATTTCTCCTGATTACAATATAACAACAAAAGACTTTGCTCCTTTGTTGGTATCAAACTTTCCTTGTGAAGTATTTAGAGTTCTAAATCTTTGTCTTTGTGTATCTAATGTTTTTGGTGCATCTCATTTTTAGGTAGATGCTTTAAAGACTGAGTTGGAAAACTTCTTCGGAAAGAATCCATTAGAATCTAATGATTTGTCGCGCTTTGTAAGTTCTAACCACTTCGATCGCTTGATAAAGCTCATGGATAAGGATAAGGTTTCTGACAAAATTGTTTATGGTGGTGCAAAGGATGAAAGCAAATTGTAAGCTCTCTTCTTTTTTCTTACTTTGAGTTTAGTGTGTAGAGTTGTTATATAGTGCATTGCAATGGATCTTGACACAAGTAAATTACAGGAGGATTGCTCCTACTTATTTATTGAGTGCTCCACGAGATTCATTGATAATGAGTGAGGAGATCTTTGGTCCATTGCTTCACATCATCACGGTGTGTATAAAAGAAAACAAATAACTATTTGTGTGACATTTTGTTCAAATTTTCTTTTCTCTTCTTTGGTTACTTTTCCAATAATCCAATGTGAACAATTTGTGCACATAGTCTTGTTGCATGTGTAATTGATATGTGCATTTTAATGTGGTACAATAGTCAAAAGTGATTCTACCTTTAAGAGTTAGTACTTAATCAGATTATCATAAATTAGAAAGACTTCAAACTCTTAAAATGGTTTACAGATGTTACATGAAAATATCACAGCTAAGTTAACAGCTGCTTGTCATTTAATTGCGGACAAATTGGAAAACCTTTTAGCTAAATGCTTAACTAATAACTTGGAAACATGTATTTATACTTCGAATATTCATCGATAACTTCATCAGCTTGTATCAAATTTAAAACTATGGAAGATGAATTATAATCTTGCTTTATGCCTGGAACAGGTGAATAAGCTGGAAGAAAGCTTCAATGTGATAAACTCAGGAACAAAGCCACTTGCAGCATAATTATTTACAAAGGACATTAAATTCAGGGAACAATTTGAAAAGAAAGTTTATGCCGGTGGTTTGCTTATCAATGACACTGCCTTACATGTAATCTCTTGTTTTACTTTTAAAACTTTTATATGAATGCATTAAGTACATATATCCTTATCATGCAATGTTGTTAATCTTATCTATTTTTTCCTTTTCCTTTTCCTTGTGCAGCTTGTGGTTTATACATTGCCATTTGGGGAAGTTGGAGACAGTGGAATGGGTGCATACCATGGAAAATTCTCTTTTGATGTTTTTACTCACAGAAAGGCGGTACTTTATCGCGGTTTTACAGGCTATTCATCTTTAAGGTACCCACCTTACATGGATAGAAAGCATAAATGTATGAAGGCTCTAATTGTTGGTGATTTACCCGGTATTGTCCGTGCTCTTCTCGCATTGTCCTAGGCTTTAATTTGTTTTCAAATGTGACTATTAGTGATTTATGTTTTGAACTGATTCTATTGCATTTATTGTGCACAATGCACATTGGTTTCATTCTGACCACTTTTCAAAATAAACTTATTAAGCGAGGTTTATGTTGCTCAAAAGGTTGAGAAGTTAACTTAATTCAACAACAAAGAGGGCATCACATATTTCTCTTGATAAGCAAAAAAAGCTTTCAATTAATTAACAAGAATTCTGTAAAATACCAAAAACCTCATATATTTGAGATTTGTGGGAAACTCAATTAGAAATATAAATATTAAGTTTCCTCTCTTCTTGGTCCTATGAAGATTGCCATGCCTTGAGTATGTATATCATCTGCTGTAAATTCATACGCTCTCCAGACTCCACCCAACAATGGCCCTGATATTGTACACATAATTCCAAATCATCCTTTTCTCTTGGTTGCACATGTTCTCGAAACTAGTTGCTTACATATACACATGCTTGACATTGTAAAAACCATGAAGACTTAATGTAATTTTTAGTCCCTTAAAATAGCTACTTTTAGATACGGAAGACAATAATGAGATGAAATTTTTTGACGAATTGATAAGTAACACTAACCATCAATGTAATGAGTCTAAGAATTACTGGAATGATTATTTGTATTATATATTGAATTGGTCTCAGTTTCAGTGTAATCAATTACAATGTAAGTATCAAGTAAGTATGAAAAGAGAGAAGATAACTTTAAGGATAGAGAATTTATACTAGAATTTACTGCACAAAATCTTTCAATTGAAAGTGTGTGCGTTTCCTTCCTCCTTTAATTTGTGGAACCTTCATAACAAACTTTTTCTAGAATGACTTGCTGTCAATTTTTCTCTTTATTCCCAATTGTGCCCCTTACAATCAATTAATCAAATGATAGGGTTGGATATATATATATATATATATATATTGTTGAAAAATAATTATATTATTGTGTGAATTTAATAATTTGTTGAAGTCCCACATTGGAAAGAAATTTTTATTGTAAATTTAAGAGGAAAGAAACTTGTTAAGTCACACATTGGAAAGAAATAATTTTGAAATCCCACATTGGAAAACTTTAGTATTTTGAGTAGTTTCAAATCTATATATACTAAAGTCTCACATTGTTTAGAAAAGAAAAGTGAGTTTACTTCCATCACTATATAACGAGCATCAAACTATTGTGAAAAGTACACCAAAGTTGGATGCTTTTCCCAACTTTCTCTTTTCTCCCTCTTATATTTTGCTCGCCAAATTTCGAGCCACTTCTCCCCTTTCTTTCTGTCCCTTACGGTTTAGAGCGGTAATTATATCGCAGTCCCTTCGGTTTTTAGAACGGCTATTATGCCGTAGTCCCTTTCGGTTTTTTAGAGCGGTTATTATACCGTAGTCCCTTCGATTTTATAGCGGCTGTTATGCCGTAGTCCCTTCGTTTTTTAGAGCGGTCGTTATGCCGTAGTCCTTTTGTTTTTAAAGCGGTTGTTATGCCGTAGTTATGAGTGGTCATAGTATCATATTACAAATGACTTTAATCGTCATATTGGGAGTGACTTTAACCGTCATATTACGAGTGGCTTTAAGCGCCATATTAAGGGTGTAATTCTAGAACGGTTTTCTACAGTAGAACTCTGATACAGTGATCTGGGCTGTTTTATCCTGGGGACTTCGTGGTTGATAGTCTGTCTTACACAATTTGGGCAGTGCCGCGAAACGTCTTAAAGAGAGCGACCTAGTCTGCGACTCAACCCAGTAATATCTTCGGTGGCATAAATTGTGATTTTTAAATAGTTTTTGAAACTCAAATTCCAACAATTTTAAGACGACTCGTTCTGCCATGTCAACCGAAGATATTACTGAATTTGATTATGTTGCCTCTTCAATAAACTGTTTACGTTTTGAAGCAAAAAAGGATAAGAAAGCTGGAGAATTAACCCATCGAAAAATAATGATAAGAATTATATTCTTAATGGATTTGTTGATGATCTGTATAACTACTACAGTTCCAGCAATACTGGTAGAGATATTTGAGATGCTCTGAATGAGTATGTAGTGAGCTGCTACCCAGAGTATCAAATGGCTGACGACAGATCCGTGGAGGCATACTCTTGTAAAATTCAAAAGATAACTCATGGGATCATCTATTAAGGTACGTTACTCGTGACATATTTAAATTAAGTGCTAAAATTTAATATGTCTATTTATGTTTGATTGTTGAAATCAATAAAATGTATCTTTATGCTTACATGTTGTGTAATTTTAATTTTTGACATGCTATGTTATGTGATGTGAACACATTTGATTAAGTAACTTAGATTTATTTCAAAAGTTATAATTAAATGATTTTGAAAAATGTGATTTTTGTAGTCAAACTAAAATAATAAAGAGTTCACATAAATTTGTAGTTAGAGAATCTAAGTCTTTAGATTTATTACACTTTAATATATGTGAACATGATGGGAAAGTTAACACGAAATGAAAAACAAAAATGAAATGTTTGACATGTTAAGAATCTCTGTAACTAAAATTGAAAATCAATCTAGTAGAAAGATTAAAAGGTTTCAAGTATGATTCTAGTTTGTTTAAATAAGTTTTATAAATTTTCTAGAATTATATGTGGAACAACTGCACCATAATTGCTTAATGTGAATGGTAAAGTTGAAAAGAAAGGAAATATAACTCTTATTGAACTAGTTGTTGCTAGTATGCTTAATTATATTGTTGCATCTCATTAGTGTACAGAAAATAGATTGTTTATTTGTTATGTTTTGAATAGAGTTCTTAAATCTAAAAACAAAACATCTCCTTATGAGATAGTGAAGAAAAGACAATCGAACTTGTCTTATTTTCAAACATGGGGTGGTCTGACTTATGTTAGAATCCCCGATCCCGAGCGAATTAAACTCGCTAGTAGAACCTATGAATGAGAATTCATTGGTTATGCGGTAAAGAACAAAACGTATAGGTTTTATGACCTAAATGCAAAAATGATCATAGAGTCAAATGATGTTGACTTCTATAAAAATAAATTCCCTGTAAAATGGAGAAATAGTGGGGGCAGCGAACCAAGTTACGTTCCTATTACAAGAAGCACTAAAAGCAACAAATAAGATGAAACATAAACTCAAAGAAGTAAGAGAGTCAAAGTTGCTAAAGATTATGGACCAGAAAATATGGTCTATAATTTAGAAGAGGATCCTGCAAATCTTAAAGAAACTCTGTCATCTTTGGATGCAGATCTATGGCAAGAAGCTATAAACGATGAAATGGATTCTCTAGAGTCTAACAAGATCTGACATTTAGTAGACTTGTTTCCTGGTTGCAAACTAATAGGTTGTAAATGAATTTTGAAAAAGAAACTAAACCCTGATGGATGTATTGATAAGTACAAGGCACGCCTTGTAGCCAAGGGTTTTAGACAGAGAAAAATATAGATTTCTTCGACACTTCCTTACCAGTCACTAGACTAACATCCGTTAGGGTGCTTATATCACTTGCGGCTATTCATAACTTGGTGATACACCAGATGGATGTTAAAACAACTTTTTTTTTAAATGGTGACATAGAAGAAGAAATTTATATGGAACAACCTAAAGGTTTTGTAATTCATGGACAAGAAGACAAGGTCTGTAAGTTAGATAAATCTCTATATGGTCTTAAACAAGCTCCTAAGAAATGGCATGAAAAGTTTGATAACTTGATTAAATTGAATGAGTTTAAAGTGAATGAAAGTGACATGTATTTACTACAAATTTGAAAATGGAATTTGCACTATCATATGTCTCTATGTAGATGACATACTCATATTTGATTCAAACTTTCATGCTATAACATTTTGAAATCATTGTTGTGTAACAACTTTGATATGAAAGACCTCAGAGAAGCAAATGTAATCATAGGAATCAAGATTACTAGGTCAGAAAAGGGAATTTCTTTGGATCAATCTCACTATGATGAATATATCCTAAAGAAATATAATTACTTTGACTGTAAACCTGCTTGCACACCATACGATCCAAGTGTGAAACTTTTCAAGAACACTAGTGAAGGTGTTAGACAAACTAAATATGCGAGCATCATTGGCAGCCTCAGGTATGCCACTGATTGTACTAGACCCAACATTGCATATGTTGTGGGATTTTTGTGCCGGTTTACTAGTAGACCTAGTATAGAGCATTGGCACGCGATTGAAAAGGTGATGAGATACCTTAAAATGACCATGAGTCTTGGATTACATTATCAAAGATTTCCTATAGTCCTTGAAGGATACAATGTTGCTGATTGGAACGTCTTATCAGATGACTCCAAAGCAATTGATGACTATATTTTAATATAGTGAGTGATGTTGTATCTCGGAAATTGAAGAACAGACAATATTGGCTCAATCCATTATGGAGTCTGAAATGATAGTACTAGCTACTGCTACTGCTAGTGAAGAAGCAAGTTGTTTGAGATGCTTGCTAGTAGAGATCCTTATATGGGAAAAACCTGTGACAGATGTGTTGATCCACTGCAATAGTACCGCGATTATTGCAAAGATTGAGAATCGTTATTACAATGATAAGAGGCGACAAATTTGTCGTAAGCACAACATTGTTAGAAAGTTATTTACTAAATGAGTTGTTATAGTGGATCAAGTATGCACTGATGAGAATTTGTCAAATCTTTTGACGAAAAGATTTAGCTACAGAGAAAGTCATAAATACATCCAAAAGGATGAGAGTAATTCCTATAGAGTCATTCCTGATGGTAACCCGACCTAAAAGACTGGAGATCCCAAGAATTAGGTTCAATGGGTAATAACAAGTCATGAAGTGATATGAGATGAAAATGTTATTATAAATTAGAGAAGCATGATTCCTGAAGCGATGATAGGATGAGGTAATAAAAACTCTTAATGAGATCTATACTCTACGTGGAGGGAGTACCTAGCTACAGGAGTACTATTGATAGACTCACCTATGTGAATGTGGAAATGGGGTCGCTTCCTATGGAATTTCGAGGCAGAATTCCTAGAGCGTTCACTATACTGGGATACACGTGCAGGGTCATTAATGCACGGACTTTTGAGAATACACCCTATGAAAAGGTTGTGTGTGGGTTTGATGTCAGAGACAGAGTTCAAGACTACGAGTCACTCTTGTTGAATCTGAATCTTACTTACTATGCAAAGGTTCAAGTCAAGAGACATATTTGTTTATGCGTGATCTTATAGAAGCGTTTGACGCTATTTTAGAAACTTTTTTGTTTTTGTTTTAAATTCAAGTGGGGGATTGTTGGAAAATAATTATATTATTGTGTGAATTTAATAATTTGTTGAAGTCCCACATTGGAAAACTCTAGTATTTTGAGTAGTTTCAAATCTATACATACTAAAGTCCCACATTGCTTAGAAAAGAAATGTGAGTTTACTTCCATCACTATATAATGAGCATCAAACTATTGTAAAAAGTACACCAAAGTTGGATGCTTTTCCCAACTTTCTCTTTTCTCCCTCTTATATTCGGCTCGCCAAATTTCGAGCCACTTCTCCCCTTTCTTTCTGTCCCTTACGGTTTAGAGCGGTAATTAAATTGTAGTCCCTTCGGTTTTTAGAACGGCTATTATGTCGTAGTCCCTTTCGGTTTTTTAGAGCGGTTATTATACCGTAGTCCCTTCGGTTTTAGAGCGGCTATTATGCCGTAGTCCCTTCGTTTTTTAGAGCGATCGTTATGCCATAGTCCTTTTGGTTTTAGAGTGGTCGTTATGCCGTAGTTATGAGTGGTCGTAGTATCATATTACGAATGACTTTAATCGTCATATTGGGAGTGACTTTAACCGTCATATTAAGAGTGGCTTTAAGCGCCATATTAAGAGTGTAATTCTAGAACGGTTTTCTACAGTGCAGTAAAACTCCGATACAGTGATCTGGGCTGCTTTATCCTAGGGACTTCGTGGTTGATAGTCTGCCTTACACAATTTGGGCAGTGCCGCGAAACGTCTTAAAGAGAGCGACCTAGTCCGCGACTCAACCCAGTAATATCTTCGGTGGCATAAATTGTAATTTTTAAATAGTTTTTGAAACTCAAATATATATATATATATATATATATATATATATATATATATATTTATGTTAATGTATAAATGGTTTTATGTAAATATTGAAACAACAAATGTCAATGAACTATCAGGTATCCCGGTTATTTTGACTTCACAACCATGATCTATAGTTTAACCGTTTTGATTGAGGTGTTTACAGACAGATTGTTAGAGTATATTATCATTTTAGAAAATTATAGATTTAGTATATCTTATTCAATTTGAGCAATATCGTATTTTCCTTTTGTTTAACTTTATACTTTGTCTTCATAAACTTTGCCAATTCCCTCATGCTTTTATCAATTTCGCATCCCCTATTGATGCGGATTCGTTTTTGTAATACCCCTCTTCTCCACACTTAGTGTGTGTGAATTTCATGTTAGACTTTTTGAAGAAAAAGGTTAGCTTTAAAAACACAATTTTATATCAGAAAATTGAATGAGTGAGCAGCACTCTTGAGATACATGACTTGAATATACTTACATTCATATGATGGAATGAGAGTTTACTGTTTACCTGCATATGTTATCTGGTGAGATAGATTGCAGAACTTCAATTCAGAGGATAACGTATTTGGGCAGCTGCAATGAAAAATTTGGGAAAATTAGGTTATACTTACATTCATGTACATAAATTTAGGAAAATCAGTTTCATTTGAAAGAATATGCAGAAAGTCTATATCTTGATATTGCTTGCTCTATATTGAACTTTTAATGACTAGTGTTTTATTTTTACTTCTTTTCAGTGCTTCTTTCCTCAGAATTTTACTAACAGTGTTTGAACTCCATTCTTTCTTCTTAATGTTGCTTATGATTCATGGCAAGTAAATTGTCTAACTTTATCATAAATCATATAATATGATATATGGTAGTATTGATCATTAAATTATTTGTACTAAAACAATCACATTTCCAATTGTAAACAGATCCAGTCTAGTTTAGCTCCTCTATCAGTAGATCCCCATGGATAATTTTCTATCCCTAATCTATAGTTTAACTTTTATTAATTTTAGAAAATTTCAATCAGAATTCCAAGGATACTACTTATTTTCATGTCTTACTCTTGTGTAGCTAGTAGTATCCATATTCATATTCTATCAATCAATTTTACTATATTATGTTCCACATCCTGAAGATAAAATCAATGTTAGAGGCAGTTCAGGTGGCACCGATATTATCCCAGCACCACCAATACACAGTGCAAACTGGAGAGCTCAGGGGAGTCATTTAAGGTATAGCATAGAGCCAACTTAATTACTGTTTTGGTTGGAATTGGATCCCCTAATCCATTATTTACTTTTTATATTCATAACCAAATTTTTTTGGAGTATTTATCAAATATTTTGTTTAGGAAAATGATTACTGTTTTTTATGAAATTAGTTTGCAGTTTATCACAATAAATATTAAGAAATTCATTCTATCTTTTCTTGAAAGTTTATGGAATCTTTCAGAGTACAATAACTATTTATTATATATTTTAATATAAATAATAAAACTAAATTATTTTTTTACTGTATGTTTCAATGACATTAGTTAATAAAAATAAATTAGAAATTTAAATTTAATTTACTAGTATTAATAATTTAAAATTACAATTAGTAGAGAGATAAAATAAAATAGAATTACTTTTTGGACTGATTGTTTTAGTTTGTATTGCATATCCTCTTTTATACAATTATCAACATAAATGTGTCACATACACAACCCATTTACAAAACTCTCAATAGTGACTAAAAGTATATCCTTGGAAGGCTTGATTGATCGTACTAAGTCATTTTCAAGAGAATGAGATATTATATATCTCTAAAAAGCTTGACTATACTAGTTATTTTCAAGAGATGGGTAATATTCCTAGAGATGCATAGATAATATTATGCTTAGAGATGAATAGAAAATATTTTTCTAGCCATGTACACAGATACTTACTTTAAACTAAGTCATTCTAGTGAATAAAGTAAAATCTCTATGTGACAAGAAGACTAGATATAGCAATAGTTGTTCTGAATCAAGATAACAATCTTTATGTATTTTTCTCTTCTCTTACCTCTTTTATATCTTTGTTTTTATGTTTTATTTCCAAAAAAAAAATTATTATTATTCAAATCAATTGATTTAAATTATAACTCAAAAGAAAATAGTGTTTAATATATAAACAATACAACACAAACCTCTATTTCTTGTGTTTTCTAGGCCATGGGGAAAACTGGTATGGCATGGGTCATGGTTCATCTAGCTAGGGTGTAAGGCTCATTAAAATCACACATCCTCTTAAACATCAGACGATCAAGGTCGTCCAATAGATCCAACAATGCTCTTAAAATAGCTAAGTGCCTTTGTCAAAGGTCGACTAATAATGAACAATGCTCTTGTTGTAATAGAATGCTTTCATTAGTTGAAAAAGACGACAAAAGGGAAGGGAAAGAAACAAACAATGGCTCTGAAGCTAGACATGGCCAAGGCGTATGATAGGATGGAATGGTCTTTTATCAATGAAGTGTTACTAAAGATGGGTTTCCCTCCTAGGCTCACCCAAGTGATCATGGATTGCATTTCCACAGTGTCATACTAAATCCTTATAAATGGTCAACCAAGTACTAGTTTTACCTCGGAATAGGGAATCTTCCTAGGTCACTTTCTGCCTATATCTCTATTTTGTGGGCTAATGTGTTGTCTAGTTTGTTGCATAAGGAAGCCAAAAACAACATTCACAATATCAAAGTGGCTAGGAATGCTCCAAAGATTACTCATCTCCTCTTTGTAAGAGCCAACATGACTGAAGCAAATACTATCCTGCAAGTTCTCCAAAAATATCAACAAGCATCTAGACAGCTATCCAGCAATGACAAGTATGAAGCGTCCTTTAGCCGAAATGTACTTGACAATGAGAAAAACATTATTTGTAATAGGATAGAAGTAAAGGTTGTGACATCACACTCTCGCTATTTGGGGCTTTCGGTGATTTTCAAGGAGATTTAATAAAGAGGTGTTTGTGTCTGTTCAAGATATGATTTGAAAGAAAATCTAAGGGTTGGAAAGAGTAATGTTTGTCAAAGTCAGGTAAAGAGACTTAAATAAAAGCAATTTCCCAAGCCATACTAAACTATATCATAAGCTACTAGAGATTAGCGAGTTTTTTTCTGTCCGTGAGAGTCGGACTTGAGACTTAGGGGGTTAAGTCAACAGTTCATTCACTCCAACTACAAATTGAACTACAAAATGCATTTTTGTAATAGTTCTGCCCCTCTGACTGGCACTGCTACAAATTGAGATTTTTTCTTTCATGGAAATCGAACTGAGACCTAGGGATTAAGTTTCATTCATTCCCACTACTAATAGCGATTTTTAGCTTTTTAGTGATGGAAAAGTTAAAATGTTGATTATTGAAAGTGAGTATTGTTGAAAGTATTACAATTGGATTGAATCTTTATTAACTTAGGATTAAGGTTAGACTATTAACTTGGGATTAAGTTAATATTATTGATATGATTATGATGAACGTTAATTTGTTGTAGGACACCTAACCACATGTATCAGCTGAGTGTTGTTAGACAATAATTGTTGATGATTATAATTATGTTCTTCATGTTATTTGTTGCATTCATATAGTGAGACATGTTGGCGGTTGTGTCATGATATAATTGGAGCTCGACATTGGAAGAGAATTTGAAGGATTTATCAGTAGGAAGGTCTAATGTAAATGCGGGGTATCGTTGCGGTGTTCCATTGAATCAGCTAGACTAGACACTCTTGTTTGTGGGGGTAAACGATGTTAGAAGGATCTAGTGTGAAGTAGTTGAAGATTAGAATTCTTATTGTGTTATTATGTATTTGTTGATATTGTTATGTGTTATATGTTATGGTGATGATTCTGCATTTAATTTACCTTACTTCACATGATTATGTCTTGAGAATGATGACTCACCTTTGTTTGTTTCTCTTATGACTGCTTACACACATCGTGTGTGAGTAGATTATGAGATGACAGTAGATGAAGAAATTGCCAATAAGGAAGAGACGGACTAATTTGCATGCAACCAATACAATATATAGTAATTTGCATGTCAACGTGTTATTCGATCAATAAATTTTAGGTTGAACTCTTCTGTTTTGGTATTTCTGCATTATTCAAATTGTGATCTTTCAATACATGGTTATGTTTTACTTTTGGACAAATTTTCCGGTACTTTATAATCATATTTACATTTTAAAATTGAATTTAATTATAATTTTTTAATTTAATTTTTAAAAAAATTAGTACTAATAAAGTTTTCTTATAAATATTAGTTTATAATAAAATGAGTAATACAATTTATAAAACTTAGTCTCGGTATCATATATCAAAATTGAACTTCCCCCATACTTGAACTTCAAGACTTTTCAATCTATAATAACTACGATTTCACAAACATGGAACTAAGTCGGTCAAACACAAAGAACAAAGGGAGTGAATTTTGAAATCATGTAATGATATGAGATAAGTGAGAAAAACACGCAAATAATCAAATTCACACAATATCACATCATAAAATACCATTCAAAAATCGTCAATAACATAATATCAAAGGTTTATCAATCACAATGAAACATTCACAAAGATTCAATGTTATTCATGCCATATACTTTATACTTCTTCATTATTTGGTACAATTCTACTATGAAGTACTTAGTTAGAAGACTTGATATTATGTCACCACGCAAGTGGACAAACAATTCACGAATGATCATGCGCTCCTAGATTCTTTCAAATCAATCTGAGACACATATACACGACGGTCGAAGTACTCTTGTGTTGCATGGTAGCTCTCGACCTCAGGAAATAACCCACTAATCCTCTTATGAATTCCCACTAGAGATACCCCAAAATCCATCAGTTTTACCTTACGGTTCGAGTGTAACGCTCCACAATCAAGTTCATTAAGTTGTAATGTTCTGAAACCACGGGCTAGCCAAATCCTACCTATATGATGAGAAAATAATCTTCATTTCAAAAACTGCAATATTTAATTCATACTTATTCGTTAATCACAACTCGACAACTCTTAGTATGAATTCCACAATATTAATCAAAATTTACGTCTACGTATATATTAGTCATTTAACAATATTCATCAAATTTACATTGATATATATATATAGGGAGCTTATCTGATGATAATATAGTTATTGTGAGAAACAAGAACTATTAATAATAACTATTGAATTTAATTAACTCATAAGATTAAATTACTCACTAAAGATGTTATGTGATTGTATTTCATCCAATAACTTTTGGATACTATATCTTATAATATCTCTAAATTTATTTTCTTTCCATTTCCGTAATAATTCGAATTAAAAACTCTTCAATATTGTATCCAAAAAATAAAACTTCTTCATGTATTTGTGAGATTAGATTATTTAAAGATTTTGTATTTTTTTGGCTTAAGAATTTTAATTTTATTAAATCTGTATTTTTATTGTTTACCAAAATAATTTGCAAAATTAGATATAAAATTTGTAAAAATCAAATTTTGAATATCATAATTCAAATTCGACACACCCACTGTTTTATTACAATAAACAAATTCATGAATTTACTAATGAAATTGTTTAGAATAGTCAATTCTAAATTAATAATATGCTTCAATAAAAAAAGTTGTTAGATTATATAAACTC
>JBBPBS010000738.1:3487405-3516674 GCA_037974835.1 Cicer judaicum | reverse complement strand
ATTACAAGGATTGAAATATGAAATTTGTGATATTTGAGTCAATAAAATATTACAATAATAAAGATTAAAATTTGGAAGTTACAATAATAATACAATAAATAATAAAATGCAAGTTTAATAAAAATAAAATTCTTGAGTCAAAAAAATATAAAAATAAAAATTATATCTTTATTAAGAATTTTTTAATTCAAATTATTACAAAAATAAAAAATAAAAAAAATTTAAAAACATTATAATATATAATATCCAAAAATTATTAAATGGAGATATAATCGCATAACATCTCCACTTTTTTACAAGAATTATTAAATAAGATAAAAGACAATGTTGTCTTAATAATACACAAATTTTACAAGGATTCGAATCACAATTTCTAAACGTTTTTATTCTTAAATTCTATTTTATGAGACGATAAAACAAATTGTAACTACTATAGTAAGATGGATGTGATAGGAGCCAACAATACCCATACCACGTTACAAATTTGGACTACTAAATCACACTACATCTTCTTGTTCCACAATTGAACCAACTTATTTAAAGCAACAAGTGAACTTCCACCTTCTTCTTTTGCCTTCTTAGCACGTATTTTCATCATCAAAATCTTTTGCCTAATCTCTTCACCTTTATTTGAGTTCATCAATTCCTTAATTCGCTCCCCCAACTCATTTTCACTCACAAACCCATCTTTCGACTCATTAAGCTTCAAAGCCACCTTCATTTCCTCGACCAAAATCACTTTGTTCAAATTTTGTTCAGCGTACAAAGGCCACGTCACCATAGGTACTCCTTCACAAACAGCCTCCAAAACGGAGTTCCAACCACAATGTGTAACAAACCCACTAACTGAATCGTGACTCAATATTTCACGTTGTGGGGCCCAATTTTTCACAACCATGCCCTTTTCATTCGTCCTATCTATAAACCCTTTTGGTAACAACTCGTCCAAACTCAACTCATCTAACTCCAACTCGCTTCTAACAACCCACAAGAATCTTTGCTCACTTTTCTCCAATCCAAAAGCTATTGCATTCAACTGAGCCTTAGAAAATCTCCCCATGCTTCCAAAACTTAGAAACACAACACTTTGACTCGGTTGCGAGTCGAGCCAACTCAAACACGCATTTTCATCTTCACCATATGAAGCTGTAATCAAAGGTCCAATACAAAAAATTGGTGGAGAAATTCCATCTGGAACAAATAACCCTTCATTCAAAGATTTAATAGTTTTTTCTTCAATAGCATCAAAAGTGTTCACAATAATCCCATCACATTCCCTTACCGTTTTCGCCGAATCAAGTAAAACTTTGTACGCTTTAGTCTCAGGATCCTTAGCTTCATCAGGGTAATCATCTGTTGAAATATTCTTTGGTAATCCAGGAATTTGAAGAGGCATATGAAGATCCTTAATTGGTTTTGTAGCGTTTTGATGAACAGTTGGAAAATGAAGAAAAATAGAAAGAACAGTAGCACCTGAAGTGTAGTAAAAGTAAGTGGGGATTTCAAGTGTGGTTGTGACTTGTGAGGCACTATAGGTGAGGAAATCCAAGATAACAGCTTTGATGTTTGTAGTTTTGGAAATTGATTGGAGAATATTTTGAACATGGTGATTGCTTTGGTGAGAGAGTTCAAGGGTGAGTAAGTGTGGTGGAAGATGGGTTGAAGGGAATGAAATTGGAGGAATATAGTAAAAATTGATTGAAGGGAATGTGGTTGTAACTGAAGCAATGTATTGTTTTGTATGAGAAAGTGTGTGTTGGTTATTGTTGTTATTGGTGGGTGATGTGAGGATGAGAATGGTGATGGAAAATGAAGGATGATTGGTTAATATGAGTTTGCCTAATTCAATCATGGACATTAGGTGTCCACTACCAAGAGCTGGGTATAGAACTATGGTATCCTTCATTATTTGAGAAGAAATTAGGAGAATGTATCTATTTTTGTTGTTGTGAATTCAAATGAAATTAGAAGAAAGAAATTAGGTGTATTTAAGGACAATGGGGATAGGCTATATTGTGAATATTCAAAGTGTGGGGTTGAGCTATGCTTTGAAATATTGTAAATGTCTACGTGCATGGAAATATATCATGTCTTATGTCTTATGAGTTTAGTTTATATTAAAATAATATTTACATAACTTATATACTTATATAACACAATAAATGTATTAATAATTTAAAAAAATTTACTCAATTATAACAAAAAAAACTAATATAAACAAATAAATCTAATAAAGAAGAAAAGGAACCGAATGTGAAGACTTAGATGAAAAACAATAAAATACTTTGTATCCGTATTTATCCATGTTTACTCAAATTTATTTGAGTTTATCAAGTTCGATGAAAAATAATAAAAATTAAAAATAAAATTATTAAAAAGATTTTGTTAGTTTATTAAATTAACTGTGAGTCTAGCATGATATTGATATCTAAATTCGTGAAATATTAACGACTAGAAAGTTCGCTTTTATTACTGTTTATATTTATTTCCATTAAATTTATTTATATAAATAGATAAATTAAAATAATAATATATTTAAAGTGCTATATACTAATGCATATTCTTTTAATGTTTTAAATGATAGTCATAAAGTAAACTGATAAATTTATGTAACGATAACTATAACCCCTTTATAATTAATTTATTCATGTAAAATAAATATATTAAAATTAATAATATATTTAACTTGTTACGTTCTTTTGTAATCAAAAGAGAGTATATATATATAAATGAGCATTTTTTAAATTTTTTTATTAATTATAATAGTAAAGTGTAAATTAACACGCAACTCACTCATTTTTATTATTAAAAAAAATTGATGAGTTGGGTTTGGTTCATAGTTTGGCATACCTTAAGATTAAAATAGCGTTAAATTTAAAGAGCATTGATAAAAATATTTTTATATCATCTATCAAAGAGGTTTTCACATCCTCGAACGAGTTTATATCATCTTGCAACCCACCCATTCATGTCCCAATAGTGTATAAATCTCGCATCATATGAAGAAACGTTTCCACTACACTTTATCAATGATGACGAAAACGATCTCCATAACTCAATATTGAGCACGTCTCTTGAGTGGCAATATGTTGTGAAACACTTTCCAAGTAAATGAAAGGATCTACATAGGAAATAGGAACTATGGTTTTAAATTGCAATTGAAATTAGACTATAAATATTTATATTGTAGAAAAATGAAGGTAAATGAAGTTTAAATTGCAATTGTAATGTCGTTGGAGCTACTTTAAAATCTATAATATTGTGTGATTGTTACGTTGTTGTAATGACTTCAAAATCTACGGTATTAGATTCACAATGGAAAATGATTTCTCTCACCATAACTTACTTTGCAAAACTGCAAAACAAAAGCAAACCATGGAGATGCTTTTTGTATTTTGCTCTAATAATGGTATTCACAATAGGGTTATGTGATTCCATTACCAAATTCGGTTCCGGAAGATTTTAGTTTAGGGTCTATTTGTTATAAATTTAAATAAAAAAATATATTTTATAATTAAGAATCAATTTTTAGAAATTTTAAAAAAAATTAGAAGGTGATTTGTGTTAGTTTATTATAGTGAAAACCATGTTTTAAAAAACAAATTACTTATAAAAACAAACTTTTTAAATGTTTAAATGTATCAACAAATTAAATAATCGAGACATTTGATTTCATAGATATAAATCCCAAATAACAACTTCACATAGCAATCGAAGAATCAACGTACTAAAAAATAAAAATTAAATAACGTTATATTTCAATTAAATGCATATAACATAAATATATTTTCGACCACTAACTTACTGAAAATTAAAATGTAGCATCAATTCCTAAATCATTTAAAGAGGTAGGATATTTAAATGAAGAACAATACTTCAATAAAATATTAATACAAAGTTAGCATAAAATATTACTTAGACATATAGGAACCGATGGGTTTTTTTCTGTGTATTTGCGGAAATACAATTATATATGATATATATTATATAAAAAAAAAGTATGATATATATTGTATATGAAGAAAAAACCTTTAATCTTAAATTTCGTTTGCTCTATATATAGAGCTAAATTGTAAATTTAAAAACATATCATATTCATAAAATATTCATAAAATAAGAAGTAGAAAAATCTTAAACGTATTCTAAATACAAATATAAAGTATATATCTTAATAATATTTTATTCTAAATTTTAAATACATTTAAATTTAAATAAAATTTAATAAAAATATTTAAGCATAACAGGAACTTTGCCCCTCATTTAGATAAAATCATAGACAAAAACAATCAAATTATGAAAGATGAGGTTAAAATATTTTAGTGCATATATAGTAAAAGAAAATTTTTTAGTATTACAATAGTGGCTAATAACTCTTATTTTAGTGTATATAATTGTCACAAGAAAATGAGATTTGAATTGTGACCTTTTAAAATTTACACTTATATTATTTCTTTAGACAAAACTTGTAAATGTTAGATCAATATAATAAACCTACTCGTGTATTGAGAAGGTTCAAGAACATAATTATATGTCAAATTAATTATAGTGTGATTCAATAAAATAACATAATAAAAAATAAGGGTAAAGAAATCACACAAAAGAAATATCTTGGTTCACCAAACGTGGGCTAATCTAGTATTCTCAACTTGTGAGATTTTCAATAGTAAGTTGAGCAACCTCTCAACTTAATCTTCTTCCTTTAGTTACTCTTAACTATACACTTGTATTTTCTTAGTCTCAACAGGCTCACACAAATCACTCATGTTTTCTCTCAACTAGAAAAACTTGATGATACTTACAACAAGTTGTTAAGATAAACTCCCAAGTTAAAGTTTTGATGAAAATAAATAAAGGTTAGTTAAAAATGGTAATTATGATTCTAAAATGTTATGTTAATTTAATATGTGCTTTTGAGTGAATTAATTTAAAGATAGGAATCAAGCAAAGCCAAGAAATCAAATAAAAATTGAACAGATAAAGAAACAAGAGCATTCTAGGTAAAACGGATAATGTTCTTCAGGATCAAGACTGATCATCAATCCCTCAAGATCAATCAATTTCCACTAGTTCAGAAAAGATCTTGCCTCTGAATTCCATACTAATACTATCAGTACTTGGCAAGGAACAAGTAGGATCCATTCTAGTCAAAGAAGGCATTCGAATCACGAAGATAAAAGCTTATGAATCAAGCAAGTTAAAACAAGTATGAACCTTCTCCAACTTAACTATCAAGAAAGTTAATCAATCTTGGTCTATACAAAGTCATCCATATTGATCAGGAAGTCGTCTAGAATGATCAAACACTGAACCTCAATATTGATCATCAATCTCCAAGAAGTCCAATAACTAACAGTTCAAATTGATTATCAATCTCCATTTCTGCAGTAGTTTAGTATCGATCTCCCTACATTTGCAGAAGTTCATCATCATTCTTGAAACTGTTTTCAACATAATCGAATCTCCAAATGAAAGATATGGCATCAACAAATTTATGAGAAGCATGAAGGATCATTAAACTAATCAAGAATGAATAAATCAGCCCAGTCATACAAATTTTAGAAAAACATTCAAAAGCTAAATATATTTATTCACATATATAAGTTTTGGTCAAAAAGACAGAGCACTGCCAACAACTCTTTTGACCGTCATTAAATGCTCCAAAACACCTATAAAAGAAAGGCTAATGCTCAGGAAGATACAAGAAGTTGAAGTGCAATCAAGTCTTACAAATCATTCACATTCATATACTTGAAATTCTCATTTTCTCAAGAAAGATTCAGTTTTGATTATACTTATTACTTTGTTATTATTGTACTTAATTCTTTGAAAAGAACCAACTCTCAAACAAGAGTTGAAACATCTCAGATTCTTTCAAAACTATAAGAGTTTAGTATAGTTTGAAAAGATTGTTAGAAATTCTATCAAGACTGATAGGTGAATTGATTAAATCTCTTTCTTGATAGAAAGCAATAGAGCTTGTAACAGATCAAGGCTGATCTAAATTAGGTGTTGTAAAACTGAGAAGGTTCTTTGTTTTAAACACTTAGTGGAAAAATTCACAGCTCTGAGGACTAGACATAGCCCAAGTTGGGTGAACCAGGATACATCCTTGTGTGGTATTATTTATCTTAACTCCTTATTTATTAACCCTGACCAATTTCTTGAATTAAAATATAAACTGAATTTATGTTTTTCAAGCTACCCAAGAACGTTCTCTGTTTTCTAGTAAGAACCAAGAACATTCTTTGTTTTGTGTTTTCTTAACCAAGATCATTCTTGAGTTAAATCCTTAAGTTTTTTTAGGAATTTTTAAATAGGAACATTTACAATTCAAACCCTTCACAAAACACTCAAGTTTTCCCTCAATTAGACAAACTTTATGATGTTTACAATAGGATAATAATGATGATTTATTTTTGGAATTGGTCATAAGACTATTATTGAAATAGGTAGAACTAAGAACACACTCAACAGTTTGATCCTCAAATATATGACAAAGATCAGTAGTGTATTTCTTGATAATTAAATAGAACTTTGATAGCTTTGCACTTAAGAAAGTGAAATGTGTTTTATTTTAGTCTTTTAAGGAGTGGGAGTGGTTTGAGGTTGAGGTGGGGGAACAACAGTGAGAGGTTGAGGTTCAAAGGTTGGAAATTCATTGGGTTGAGAAATCATAATAGGTCGATTTGCAATTCCTTTAGTTCTGACCATGATCGTGAAAGATGAGGATGATGATGAATGTTTAGAAAGGAATGAGAGTTTAGATCATGAGATGAAGAGGTTTAGCGTTAAAGTGAAAGTATTAAAAATTTACATGTGGTAAATATAATTTTTGAGGGAGATGAACGTAAAGGAGATAGTCATTGGCTAATACCCAATGTGTCACTTGATGCTTATAGGTTCATAAACCTCCTCAAGTGAGATCATATGAGATGAGGATATTCATTGTCTCTAAAAATAAAAAATATTAATTAATCAAATGATCACTGAAATAGGAATGTCAATTTACCAGAAATAGGGGTTTGAATTGTAAATTTGTCTTTTTAAAATTTCCTGTTCAAAGTTACAGATTTTAACTTAAGATTAATCTTGGTTATGAAAACAGAAAACGAAGAACGCTCTTGGTTAGTGAAAACCACACAATATAACTTATCTATTTAATTTTACAATTAAAGGACTAGAACAAAATAAAGATAAGGGAAGAGATATCACACAGAGATATATTATGGTTCACCCAACCCGAGTTACATTCAGTTCTCACTGTTGTGATATTTTTCACTAAGCGTTCAAAACGGCATTTCAGATCAACTTTGATTTGTTATACAACTCTATCTTTCCACCTAGAAAGACTTTCAATAGTTTACCTTTCCATCTTTAGAAATGATTTTTACACTTTACCTTTTAACCATAAAAGGATTTACTACAAATTACTCAAACTATATTCTACACTATAGTCTTGAGTTTACAATATGATGATTTAAAGTGTTTGGAAGAATCTAAGTAATCCCAATACTTGTTTGAGGTTAGATTCTTTACAAAAGATTCAATATAATAACTCTAAAAAATTGAATGTGGACATAACTAATTCTTTTTTGTGTGAATGAAAGGCTTTCAAGTGTATGAATGTAAGTAAATGATGGATTTTCTTAGCACTTGAAGTTCTAATTTTTTCTTGAGTTTCGCCTTCCTTTTATATGCTTTAATAAGGTTGATGACGGCCAAAAGATTCATTTGAAAATGCTCAGCTGTCATGTTTCAGATTTGACAAAAGACCAAACTTTATGAATTAAAAATGTTCATGTATTTGAACATTATGCGTTCCGCTTCTGTGATGGGAATGGTTAGTCTGAAGCTTCTCATTCTTGGAAAACTTTGGTTGTGTTTAATGATCCTTTGATTCTCATATATATGATTGATGTATTCAATTCAAGACTGTGTTTTGATTCACGCAAACAGACTGGAGAATGATGTCAATCTGCTGGAGAATGATTGTTGAACATTCTGGAGACTGATGAGAACTTTCTACAGATTGATGTTATCATTATGGAGATTGATGTATAACATGTTGTAGAATGATATTAACATGTTGGAGATTGATGTTAACATGCTGAGAATGATCTTGATTGATGTCAACATGCTGGAGAATGATCATTCTTTAACTGGGAGGATAATCTTGTTTGCTTTATCATGAGTTATGCCTTTTATCCTTTGTTATTTTTAGAGTGTTTCTATTTCAATTATGAGCTTTGTATATTCATTTTCGAAAAATAGAAATGTACCTGCAAATCATAAGAGATTTCTTTTCATTAAAGGATGACTTAAGCATTCTTGTTGTAATGAAGTTGTGAAGAACGTTCTCCGTTTTTTAGTTTTTTGTCAAGAACGTTCTTCGTTCTATTTGTATGAGTACTAGTTTTTGGTCTTTGCAAGCTGTTTTCCAAGCTTTTCTTCTTTTCATTTTGGATTAATTCTTTGCTGAGATGAATCATGTATATCCCTTGTGGAATACTGATAACGTAATTGTGAAATCCAAGAGCAATGATTGTGAAATCCATGAGAAATTTCTTCTTCAATAGATGAGATAATTTTTCTTGAAATTTCATTTCCAATCTTCTGTCAAGAACGTTCTTCGTTCTGTATTTTTTTTTTTTTTTTGCTTCTTTTTCAAATGATCTTGCTTCTGATTTATAGCATAATGTAATCATTGATTGTTGTATTTGATCATCTTCTTCATGAAGATGCTATCTTGAAGATGTAATAAGCATTCTCTTGAACGATGGATATATGATACATTCTTTTTGAGATTACTTCATTATTGAGTGGATACTTGTGCACTTTGATGAAGTGAATGGTATCTTGTTTGTTCACTTATACAATTCATGTTTCTTAAACAAAACTCAAGTGCAATCATTAGTAGACCACCATTCATAAAACTTACATCAAAAAGGTTTTTTTTCCTCAACAACCTCCCCCTTTTTCGTGATGTCAAATGAAAAAATCATAAGTTTTATGGATGGATATGAATAAAATGCAAGAATGTTCATAGATATGTAATTAAAGTCCCCCTAAACACCTGCAAGGGTTTATTCTTAACATTCTTCATCAATATCCATCATATATTTCTCACCCCCTTTTGGCATCTATCAAAAATATTGAAGAATAAAAATTGAAGTAAAAATGTATAGAATAATAGCATGAGTATACTACACATAGAAATCATGTGGTTGATCAATGCATTCATATAATAAACTTTTCTAGTTTGCAATTAACATCAAGAATATAGCATGTATGATGATCAATAGTCAATATTGCAAAGAAGAAATGGATAATGATAACAAAAGTAATATGACATAATTATACGCAAACATATGCAATCATTTTAACACACTCAAAAAATAAAATAAAAATGAGTTAACATCAGTTTTAAGAAAAAGAAGATTTTCTAAAAACTCCCCCTGAAATTAATATCCTTTAATATTTCAAAATTTCTAGATACAAGCAAGATGCATCTTTGCTCTTTTGTCCTATTTCACAATAGGCAACATTTTAAATTGAACAAGATTGTGCTTACTAGAAAAAATAGAGAGAGTGAGCGCATACAGGGAAGCAAAATAAGATGAATGTGATAACATGTCAAAGATAATTTCTCTCTTTACAAAACATTTTTATGCTAATAAAGTTTGTATTTTTCAAAACTAATTTTTTGAAACGATCAAAGGGATTTGTCTAAAAAGAATGCTTTTAAGGACATAAAAAGGAGAATTTGTAGAAAATGATTTGAGTTGCAAGAATGAATTAAATAGTAATCATCATCAAGATATAACTTGATAAGATCCAAAGAAGCACTTGAATTAGACAATAGTACAATGTTAATATGTGTTTCTTCTAAAGGACCACCATTTATACTTGTTGCTATTCCTTTGATCTTATGGCCGACTTTCAGTAAGACTGCAAGAGCTTGGTTTAAGTATAGAAGTGTTGAATGGAGGGAGAAAGGAGAATGTTTGTTGGAGGTGAAGAACATTATTGAGGGGTAGTAGTGATGGTTGTACAAGATGGAGAATGTTCTTGAGCAGTAGCAATGTTATTCTCAATAACTGAGGTTTCTTTTTCACCTCCAGTAGTAGAACCTTTGGTAACAGTAATAAACTCTTCTTAATTAATTATTCCAATAATTTGATCATGACAACATGTTTTTGGGGGAAAAGTCAATAGTGAGATAGGTGTAGGAGTGCCAAAAATTAATGGTCAAAACTCTTTTTAGAAGTTATTGATGTTCTTCAACCATGATAGGCAACATATTTTTGATTTGAGGAAGCATATTTATTGTCATGAACGTTCTAGAGAATGTTATGCTCTTATAGAGAATGTTATGCTCTTATAGAGAATGTTATGCCCTTCTGGAGAATGTTATGGTACTACTTCCAAAATAAACATTTTTGCTTCAATTAGTCATTCTCTTAGATTTTGTCGCTCCATGATCAGACATTGGAATTTTCATGGATGATATTTGAACATTATCATCTTGGATTTATCCAAATATAAAATTGTAATTATTCTTCATCATTGATTTTATTTTTTAGGGTGATCACTTATCGTTCCCCATTTTTTAAGAGAAGAATGAAACGGAGATTGTTTATCAGTCTCGGTTTCTTGGGAAACATTTTGTTGTTGATGTCTAGAATTTTATTCTTCTTCATCATTCTTTGATTTGTTAATGTTTCCAAAGGTTATAGACCTTCCAAATATTTGTAATCAGAGTAGGCATTATACTTTTCAATTCATGTGTATTGACCATGCCTTGTTCATGTATCAATGTTTTTTCTTAATTGTTGGATGGTGTTCTTGCCTCATAATTTAGTAATGATTTTGGTACCCATATTTGTTTGGGTCCTTAATGGTTAGTATATCTTCTTTAGAAGATTTTTTAAATTTTGATTATGTTGTTTAAAAAATTTACTTTTAAAAATAACAATGCCACCGATAAAAATTATTGGGTTGAGTCGCGGACTAGGTCGCTCTCTTTAAGATATTTCGAGGCACTGTCCAAATTGTGCAAGACAGACTATCAACCACGAAGTCCCCAGGATAAAACAGCCCAGATACTCTATAACGGGTTTCTACTGCATTGTAGAAAAACCGATCTAGAATTACACCCTCTGTATGGCAGTCGAATGACTGACACTCGTAATATAGCACGAAGGCTACTTAAGAAAATAGAAGAAGAATAAGAAGAATGAAGAGGGAGAAGTGAGAAAAGCCTCAGATAGGGAGAGCTTTTGGTGTACTTTTCCAACTGAGGTGAACTCTCTATTTATAGAGGAGTTCAGCAATTGGATCTGAGAAAATCGGGGGATCCATAATGCACGAAGTCCATCAGCTGGCCACTTGATGAGTGCCTCAGAAATAGGAAACGTGATTTGACTATGCCTCAGAAATAGGAAACGTGATTTGACCATTACTTGTTGACCAGGCAACAGATAAAACGTGGAAAAGACTCAGCTTTAGGGTTTTGACCGGGCAAAACAAAAGATTAGTCTGTTTAGGGCTTTGACTGGATCAGATTATTGATGTTGAGCAATCACGTAATTAATGCACTATTTTGTGAAGGAAGCAAGCACATAATTAATTAAAATAAATAATTAATTTTCATATGTTTAAACCAAACCAAGCCAAGCCAAGTCGGACGGACGATGGCGGCGCGCGCGCGCGTGTGGTGGTCCATTTGCTTGCGTTCTCCCTCCTTCACAAAATTGCGGTGCCCCTTGGGGCCCAACCCAAGTGTCATACCTACAACTTATAAATGCTCTTAAAGTGTGTATTCCCTCCTATGTGGGACTTCACATTTTTCAATTCACAATATTTAATTCCATCATCAATACCATTTATTGTCCATCATTTCCAACAGATTCCTTTTTAAAGTTGCAATTTGATTCGAAGTGACCATTTGGAACAATATGAACACTATGTTGTTGGTCTTGGAGAAAGTTTCTCCTTTTTTTCAAACTTTTTGGAGAAAGTTCTGTTTTTCTTCAATAATGTTCTCCCTTTTCCAAACTACCTAGAGAGCGTTCTCCTTTTTTCAAGTTTCCTAGAGAAGGTTTTGTTTTTGTTCTAGAACATTCTTCTTTTATAAAGATCCTTTTGTTATTGATTTTTTTCATCTATTTTCTTGAAATAGCATGGAAATTCCATATGTCCAATTTTACCATAATATGAACATTTGGTTTTTCATTTGTCCTCTTTACTTTCAAGAACAAAGAAGTTTTCATACATTTTGTTTTTCGAGTTTTATCAAAACAAAGAATAGCTTTATCAAAAATTCTTACTTGAGATCCCATGATTTTTTAAAAGGTTTTTGTAGCTCTAATAAAGTTTGACAAATCATTTTTAAGAAGTTCAACTTTAGTTTTAAGAAGAACGTTCTCCTTTTGAATCGTAGAACATTCTTGGTTTTCAGTTTCATTATTTTCCTTAAAATGAGATTTCTGCATGTTCTTAATGATATTTTTTAGTTCATCAATCATAACAAGAGCTTTCTCTTTTCTCTTTTTTATTTTAAAACTTGATCCTTTAAAGAGATACATTTTTTAACGTGCAGATTTGAATCATTAAGTAAGCTACCAAAATCTTTTTCAATTTGTTCACATAAAAGGCATGGGTCAAAATTTATTACCTCCTTGTCTTCAGTATTTTCCATCAAACATAAGTTGGCTTCTTCATATTCCTTTGTTTCTGATTCATCATAATCATCCCAAGTCACCATCATGGATTTTTTCTTAAAAGGAAACTTCTTTAGTGTTATTTTGTTCAAGGGATATTCAGTTTTATAATGACCTTGTTTATTGCAGAGAAAACATGTGATTTGACTTTTTTCTACCTCTATTTTGAACCTTTTTATTTGAAAATCCTTTTTTGGTCTGATACCTTCTTCTCAACATTCTTTGTATCTTTCTTGTAAGATGGGGCTATTTCTTCATCAACATCTTCATGTTCTATTTCTTCTTAATCATCATCTGGTTGCAGTGGCGTACTTTCTTGAGAAGCTTTTAAGGCTATTGCTTTGCCTTTCTTGGTTGGTTTATCTTCTTGTAGCAGCATTTCATGTGCTCGTTAAGCTCCTCTAGTCCTAGCACTTCATGGTTCTTGGCTTGTCTTATGGCTGCTACCATTGGTCTCCATATGATTGGAAGTCATCTCATGATCTTTCTTACTTTGTCTTGCACGAAGTAAGCGTTGTCAAGAGAACGCATCTCATTTACTATACTTGTGAACCTTGAGTACATATCATCAATAGTTTCTCTTTCATGCATTTAAAACAGCTCAAACGTCCTTATGCCAATGTATATTCTTATTTCTTTGACATGGCTTGTTCCTACATTATGAGTTTTCAATGTATCACATATTTCTTTAGCAGTGTTGCATTCATCAACTCGTTCATTTTCTTCCCTGTTTAAAGCACAAGATAAAAATAGTTGAGCTTTAGAATTTATGAGTACCTTGGTTTTATCTTCAGTTGTCCAGTTTGCTTCTCCTTTTCAATCTAATGTTGGATAAGCTTGGATTACTCTTGGAATGAAATCTCCTTCTGTTATGATGAGCAACATTCTTGTATCTTGAGTTTTCATAAACAATTGCATCTTTTTCTTCCAGAAGTAGTAATCTGTTCCATCAAAGTAAGGTGGACTTTTTGAAGATCCTCCTTCAACAATGTATTTTGCTTTTGACATTTTTTCTTCTAGATATTTACTCTAGCACTTGTTAAAGTGTTTAATCTTTAGAGACCTTGCTCTGATGTCAATTGAAGTAGCACTATCAATTTACAAGAAATGGGAGTTTGAACTATAAATTCGCCTTTTTAAAATTTCATGTTAAAACTTAAAGAATTTAACTGAAGATTAAGCTTGGTTACAAAAACAGAAAACGGAGAACGTTTTTTATTTTGAAAACGGAGAACGTTCTTGGTTAGTGAAAAACACACAATTTAACTTATCTATTTAATTTGATAATCAAATGACTAAAAATAAATAGAGATAAGGGAAGAGATATATCCTAGATCACTCAACCCGAATTTTGTCTAGTCCTCAGTTGTGAGATTTTTCACTAAGCGTTCAAAATGGAGAACGACCTTGGTTTTTACGCCACCAATTCATATCAACCTTGATTTGTTATACAACTCTATCTTTCCACTCATAAAGACTTTCAATAGTTTACCTTTCAATCTTTAAACAGGAATTCTATACTTCACCTTTTAACCATAAAAGGATTTACTACAAACTACTCAAACGATATTCCACACTATAGTCTTGAGTTTACAATATGATGATTTAAAGTGTTTTGGAAGAATCTGATTAATCTCAACACTTATTTGAGGTTAGATTCTTTAAAAAAGATTCAGTAGAATAACTCTAAGAAATTGAATGAGGACATAATTGATTCCTTTTTGTGTGAATTAGAGACTTTCAAGAGTATGAACGTAAGTAAGTGATGGATTTTCTTAGCACTTGAAGTTCTGATTTTTCCATGGGATTGGACTTCCTTTTATAGGTTTTAGGAAGGTTGATGACAGCCAAAAGAGCCGTTGGAAAGTGTTTTGATGTCATGTGTCATATTTTACAAAAGACTAGACATTATGAATTAAAAATGGAGAATGGTCTTGAATTTTACGCCACCAGTTCATATCAACCTTGATTTATTATACAACTTTGTCTTTCCACCCATAAAGACTTTCAATAGTTTACCTTTCAATCTTTAAAAAGGAATTTTATACTTCACCTTTTAACCATAAAAGGATTTCCTACAAACTACTCAAACTATATTCCACACTATAGTCCAGAGTTTACAATATGATGGTTTAAAGTGTTTGGAAGAATCTGATTAATCTCAACACTTGTTTGAGGTTAGATTCTTTACAAAAGATTCAGTAGAATAACTCAAAGAAATTGAATGAGGACATAATTGATTCCTTTTTGTGTGAATGAGAGACTTTCAAGAGTATGAATGTAAGTAAGTGATGGATTTTCTTAGCACTTGAAGTTCTGATTTTTCCATGGGATTGGACTTCCTTTTATAGGCTTTAGGAAGGTTGATGACAGCCCAAAGAGCCGTTGGAAAGTGTTTTGATGTCATGTGTCATATTTTACAAAAGACTAGACATTATGAATTAAAAATGGAGAATGATCTTGGATTTTACGCCACCAGTTCATATCAACCTTGATTTATTATACAACTTTGTCTTTCCACCCATAAAGACATTCAATAGTTTACCTTTCAATCTTTAAAAAGGAATTGTATACTTCACCTTTTAACCATAAAAGGATTTCCTTCAAACTACTCAAACTATATTCCACACTATAGTCCTGAGTTTACAATATAATGGTTTAAAGTATTTGGAAGAATCTAAGTAATCTCAACACTTGTTTGAGGTTAGATTCTTTACAAAAGATTCTGTAGAATAACTCTAAGAAATTGAATGAGGACATAATTGATTCCTTTTTGTGTGAATGAGAGACTTTCAAGAGTATGAATGTAAGTAAGTGATGGATTTTCTTAGCACTTGAAGTTCTGATTTTTCCATGGGATTAGCCTTCCTTTTATAGGCTTTAGGAAGGTTAATGACAGCCAAAAGAGCCGATGGAAAGTTTTTTGTTGTCTTGTGTCGTATTTGACAAAAGACCAGACTTTATGAATTAAAAATATTTATGTCTTTGAACATTTTGTGTTCCGCTTCTGTGATGGGAATGGCTGGTCTGAAGCTTCTCAATTTGGACAACTTTGATTGTGTTTAATGATCCATTGTTTCTCAGATATATGATTGATGCTTCTTAATCTTGATCTGAAGCTTCTCATTTCAAGACAGTATTTTGATTTGCGCAAAACAAACTAGAGAACGATTGTTGAACATTATGAAGACTAATGAAAACTTTCTACAGATTGATGTTATCATTCTAGAGATTAATGTTTAACATGCTGGAGAATGATGTTAACATGTTGTAGATTGATGTTAACATGATGGAGAATGATCTTGATTTTGGAAATGTACTTGCAAATCCTATGAGCTTTTCTTTTCATTAAAGGATGACTTAAGCATTCTTGTTGTAATGAAGTTGTGGAGAACGTTCTTCGTTTTTCAGTCTTTTGTCAAGAACGTTCTTCGTTCTGTTTGTATGAGTGTTGGTTTTTGATCTTTGACAGTTATTTGCCAACCTTTTCTTCTTTGCATTTTGGATTGATTCTTTGCTGAGATGAATCATGTATATCCCTTGTGGAATACGGATAACATGATTGTGAAATCCAAGAGCAATGATTCTAAAATCCATGAGCAATTTCTTCTTCAACATATGAGATAATTTGTTTTTGAAATTTTAAAATTGTGGAGAACGTTTTCCATTTTCCAGACTTCTGCCAAGAACGTTCTCTGTTATGTCTTTGTATTTTTACTTTCTTTTTAAATGATCTTGCTTCTGATTTATAGCATAGTGTGATCATTGATTGTATTTGATCATCTTCTTCATGAAGATTTTATCTTGAAGATGTAATAATAATTCTTTTGAATTATTAATATATGATACATTCCTTTTGAGATTATTTCATTATTGAGTGGATACTTGTGCACTTTGATGAAGTGAATGGCTTCTTTCTTATTCATGTTCCTTAAACAAAACCTAAGTGCAATTATTAGTAGACCACCATTCATAAAACTTAATCTTTTATTTCATAAGGTTTGTTGTCACTATCAAAAAGGTTTTTTTGCCTCAACAATCATATCGTTCACACAATAAATTTAAACATGATTTTTCATTATGCACAATTTTTCCTTAATAAAATTAAATTTATCCTCAACTAAAGGTTTGGTAAATATATCAACTAATTGATTTTCAGTATCAATAAAAATCAATTCAATTTAAATATTTCTAAATGGAGGTTGCCATAAAATTTGCCTCATTCGTTTTATATTTCTTGAGAAGCTCTTTAGCGTAGTTTTCTTGTGAAATGAAAATACCATTCTTAGATTTTTTTATTTTTTATTTGAAAACCAAGAAAGGATTTAAGCTCTCTCATCATACTCATCTCAAATTCATTTTGTATGGGTTTTGGAAATTCCTCAGACATTTTTTTATTTGTAGCATCAAAGATGATATCATCGACATAGACTTAAACGATCAATATTAAATCTTTTTTATGAGATTTTATTTAATAGAGTAGTGCTAATTTTTCCTCTAGAAAAGTCGTTGTTGATTACGAATGTACTCAACCTATCATATCAAACTCTATGAGCTTATTTAAGTCTATATAATGCTTTGGTGAATTTGAACACGTGATTTGATTTCTTTTCATTTATGAAATCAGGAAGTTGATGCACATAAACTTCCTCATTTAAAAAATCCATTTAGAAATACACTTTTAACATCCATTTAAAAAAGTTTAATGAGTTTATGTGCAACATAAGCAAGAACAATACAAATAGCTTCTAACCTTGCTACAAGGGCAAAGATTTCATCATATTTTTTCTAATTGTATCCTAGTGCAACCAATCTAGCTTTGTTTCTTATTACCTTTCCATTCTTATCAAGCTTATTTCTGAACACCCTTACAATTATTGTTTGATTTTGATGATTAGGAATTACATTCCAACCTTGATTCTTCTCAAATTGAGTAAGTTCTTCTAGCATGGCTTCAATCCATAATTGTTCAACGATTGCTTCATCAATTATCTTTGGCTCCATTTGTGATATCATAGTCATGTTGCCCACATCATCTTTGAATGAAAGTCTTATTTTAACTCCATTGGTGGTTTTTCCTATGATATGATCTTGAGGATGATGAGTCTCTGTTCTCCAACTTTTAGGAGGAGTTTGTGAGGAATATGGTTGATCATTCTCATGTTTTGGATTTGTATTGTTCTAATATAGTTGATCATCCTCTTCATCTTTATCTATTATTTCATTGTTAAGATCATCAAATTCATTGGTAAGATCCCAAAAAAAATTTGTTGTCAGATTTGGAATCAAACTTTTCCAAAGTGTATTTGTTGTTTGAGAATGTAGTAATAACATTCAAAAAGATGAAAGTATGAAAAATTTAGTTTTCTGTTTTGTCAAAGTTCATAAGGAGTTTTGTTTAAAATATAGCAAGAAGTATTTATGGCTTCTTATCAAATATATTTTCAACATTTGATTCATTTAAAATGGTTCTTGTATTTCTTGCAAGGTTTTATTTTTCCTTTTAACAACTTCATTTTGTTGAAGAGTTATTGGACAAGAAAAATCATGAGATATACCTTTTTCATCAAAGAATGATAAACAACTTATAGAAGTTTTGAAATGCTTCAAAGAATCATCATTATTTTTTAAAATTAGAACTCAAAGTAAATCTTGAGTAATCATCAACAATTAGGTACAAAGCCATATCTTTTTCTCCTAAAGTACTTGTAGTTATGACATGGCCAAATAAATCTATGTAAAGAAGTTTAAGAGAATTGTGTGTGGAAACAATGTTTTTAGAATGAAAAGTGATTTTGACTTGTATTCCCTTAACACATTCACATTCTTTATCATTATCAAAACTTATTTTTAAAAATACTCTACCTAGATCAAGTTTTGATAATTTTAAAATAGTTTTCATATTTAGATGAAGAGTCCTTTTGTGCCGTATTCATTTGCATGTTTGTATATACTCAATGTAAAATGTTTTTTTTCTTCTTCAAAATACACTAATGTACTGCCACGTTAATATAAATAAGTTAAAAAAATTGGCTTATTACTATAATAATATTTTAATTAAATAAATTAACGCTTACAAATAATTAAAATGAAAGTCAAATACCTTTTTAATAAATTTAATAATTGTGGTTGACAAAAAAATATTAAAAAAAAATACCGTAATGATGTATTAAATATTTTATTTCTACCTAAAAAATATAAACAATTAAAGAAGATTCAATAAGCTTAATTAGGTATAGGAATTGGATAAATATAAATAATATGTTATTTCAGATAAAAATAAAAAAATAATATGTATGTAAATAAATATTGATTTAATTTATATGTTAATTTATAAAAAATTGCAATCTCATACTATTAAAAAATATTTGAATATTATCATAATTATTTTAAAATTAAACACATAATTAGTGGTTATATGCGTTGACAATTCACAAAAAAAATTATATTAACTATGAATAACAATTAAAGTCAATAAATATTTATAGATACATGTAAACAAATGCAATTTTTTATAATACTTCTTCCTATCACTATTATAAAAAGATTTATGTTTAAGAAATTCAATTAAGTATAGTTAATTTTTTAGAATTCATATAAAATATAAGTTAAATTTACTAAATTAATATTTTTTAATATTTATTTACTTTAAATGCTTTGAATTAAACGAAGAGTATATTGTGAATAAAAACCTCTCATTAATTTGGTCTCAATCGAAAAAGAAACAACATGCGGCAAGATCTTATTTTATATATATAATATAAATTGAATTGAATTTGAATGATTGAAATTTTTGTTTTCTACATAATTCATAAGACATGTGCATGTCATTTCTATTTGGAACCCAGCACAAAGAAAAATATTTTCTCTTCTAATTCAAGGTACAGCTAATTATTTTTAACTATATCACATGCAGGGGCACCTTTTTTATATGGAAACATTTTCGTTGCACCGTTGTACCCTGGGATAGGATCAGAGTCCATGCAAGTAAGTGAGAATTCTGGAAATTCTATTTCCCACACATTAATTAATAAGTTGTTTATTGTGGATTAGTGTTTAAATGTTACTCGAAATAGAAATAGCGATGGATGATACTTTTTAAAAATATAAGTTGTCGGATTTGTCCGTTTTTAAATCTAAAATAATGATGTAATTAATATTCAGATGAACTATTCCGAGTAGTGTCATCGATCTTCTTTAGAGTTTTCAGTAATATTTAAACATCGATCTACCTATAGTAATATTTACACCGCAACACATTGATAGAAGAAAATGTCTTTGGGATTTATTCATCCTCACAATTCCTAAAATATTTTATCTAAAATAAATTAAACTAAAGTGTACCATCATTTGATTTTTCAGATAAAAGGAAATGTAATAAATTTTTAAAAAGGAGAGAAAATAATATAATTTTAAATTCTCATAAAGTGCAACTACCTGATAAAAAAAAAAAAAGCACACTTTTTGTCTTTTTGGATCTACATGTAAAATTAACAATTTTCAAGGTTTTTTAAGGAAAATCTTTAATAATACAAAACAATTATATCACAAATAAATACGACCAACTTACATTGGACCATGACTCCATGAATTACGACCAATTTCTTTTATGTTTGTTTTAGATGCTACTATGTGTCCATTTTTGTAGTTTTTACACTATTTTCTTCGATTTCTTTTATATTTGCTTGAGATACTACTATGTGTCTATTCTTGTAGTTCTTACACTATTTTCTTTGTAACATATAGTAATACTGTTTTTTAAAATCCAAATGTATTATTCAATTCATGAGTAATTACACTCAAAGTCCCTGGCACTTTTACAGCTTCGTCCGTCTAGGTTATAAGTGAAATCTTCAATTCAGAGCTTAGTCACACTTGCATCTTCTTACCTCTCCCGAAAATAATATTTTGTAAAAAAATCAAACCTTACATTCATTGAACATTTTAAATTTACACTTAAATCTCCTTATCCCTCCTAAAAAAAAGTATTTTATGGAGATCGAACCTTACACACACAATTCATTTACCAAGCCTTAATAAATCAAAATTAATAATAATTCATGAATAGCTAGCATCAATTCATTTACATCCTTAATTCAACCTAAACTTAACTATCAATAAAAGGAAGCCAAGAAAAATACAGGTACAATTCAGACAAAGTAATAAAATCATCCCAGAAAAATTATAGCAACAACTGAAGAATCCATTTTTTCGTTTTAACCCTCTGGTTTTCATGGGAAAGGTGCCCTAGTAATCTATACTTTGGTCGGAAGGTAACTAAAGTCTGACCAAAAATTGTTTCAGCTAAGATTCACAAAAGAATCCATTTTACTAACAACAATTCACATTTGAACAACCTACATCAATAACAACCTAGATGTTTTCCCAAAGACTTGATTGACAAAAAATGACAGGATGGAAATCAATATAAAGAATTATAGGTATAGCATGTTGCTATGATAGAGATTATTGAAATGAAGAGTGACGGAAGCAATGTGACATTAAGGAGCTTATTTTGACCCAAAAATCCAGCCAAAGTAATGGTACCATCAGCAATTACTCTAGCAATTGTTCCAGCTTCTGTAGATAGAAGGCCACCATTATAGGTTCCACGAGAAAGCCTTGATGACATGACGCGCGAAAGCAATGACAAGTTCACACCTGAAATCAATGATATATTGTCAAAATGGCTTTACAAAAGAATTACACTTTGCTCAAGAAAAACTCAAAAAAGTAAAACAAATATAATCAATAACTACATCTTTTTAATTCGTTTTTAAATATAGGCGCTTGTTTAGCAAGCAAATGATAAGTGTCTAAATCCCTTTTACATCACAATAATGAAAAGTTAAGAGATCTTCGTATCAGAAAATTAAGTTGTTCATTTTTTGTTTTCATTTTCTGTTTTGGCTTATAATGATAACATTTCCATTTTGTTTTCAATTTGTTTCTTGTCTTCAAATATTTGTAAAAAAAAATTGAAAAAAATATTCTCTATTTACTATTTGGTTCATGAGTTATGCAGATATAATTGAGCCAACATGTATTTCCACGAAGCAGAAAAAAAAATATATATATATAGGATGGTTTTATGTGTAAAATATTAATTAAAAATAGCATTAAAACTTTTTAAATAACATCAAAGGCATGCTGGAATTTAATCTAATATAGATAATGGATGAAATGTAACAGCAGATGCTAAACTTAAAAATAGTCCATCACCAAAATTTATTGGTTTCACTAATTTAGACAAAATTTCATGTTTTCTTTGAACCTTTACAATACAATCTGGTGCACAATCTCAAAATGTAAAGAAAAATAAGAGATTACCTTCCAGTACTTCAGCAGAAACAAATAAAAGGAGACCGGAACAGATGTACTGTGGCTCGGTATACGGAAAGACTACATGGAAGCTCAGTACAACTCCTATGAGAACCATAATTTCTGATGTCAACAGAATTTGCCTAAAACATATACAAAAATAATTATCTCTCAGATAACATGATAGACATTCAAATTTTGAACAATAACATTAAGGCTCTATTTGGTAAAAAGTAGCGGATGGTAGATAAACTAACTAATAGCGGATGAACTTATGCTAATAAGCTAGCTGATAGCAGATAAACTAATAGAATGAATTTGAAGTGTTTGGTAAAATTATTGGTTGAACCAATTGATAAATACAAAATAAAAATGACAAAAAATATATTTTTGATTAATATTTAAAATCTTTCAATTAAGATAATAAAGGTAAAAATGAGAGAAAAATGATATGTTATAAACTATAAACTAAAACACTAGCTAGTAAAAATATGCATTAAGCTCTTGAAATACGGACTGCTACCAAATAGCTCTACCATATATGTAATAAGCTATTTGCTATAAGCTAGTGATTTGTCCTTACCAAACAGAGCCTAAGTCTCTAAATGGTTCATTTGACAAAGTGAACATTTTAATCTCTATAGGATGTTTTTATTTTTCCTTGATATTTTATAAGTATTGATGTATCACCATACATCTTTAAGTAAATTCAATGAGCATAAACCGAATTATGGATGACAATCAAATGAAGCATGGAATTTTTTAGAAATTACCTGTCCTCAAACATGTTACTTATATAGTTTCCAACAACAATGTTTACAGGCAGAACTGTCAAGCCAAGACAAGCAAGAAAAACTGCAACCGTACTGGTTGACCAGTTGAAGTAGTATGTTGTGACAACACTTGATTCAGATAGTAAAATCTCCATTACATATTTGAGCATGAAATATATCAATAACTGAACCTGCAGATGTTACAAAATTAGGTCAGGTAAAGCATTTAATAACAGAAATGGGAATTATGTAAATAAAAGTAAAATTAGTCATGTATGTATATTGCACATTGAAGAGACCAGTAATCAATTTAAAATTATATCATCCCCAAACCTCTTCAGTTTGATTTTCTCAGATTTGATTTCATGTAAAAACTGGAGATGTCGATTACTGATTTAAGCCCATCATCCTATTCAAATATTAAGTACTTTGGAAGCAATGTTATTAAACTATAATAATTTTTAAATCTGTAGTTTAAGAGTTAATAAAACCTTTAATTTAATATCATCTTTACATCTTGGGTTTTTGTTTTTTTATACTAGATTAAGTTACCAGATGCCTCGGTGCAAAAACATGTCTAGGCAAGCACTCATATCATAACAAAATCTAAGTTTGTTAGCAATTATGTGCCTGCAGAATCTAGTTATATGATGTTCATTCATATCATCTAACTTCAATTATTATATTCCAAACTGCTCAAGAGCATAAGATCCTTTCTTAGTTGGCAACTGACATAATGAGCCTTGTTCACTAGTTAATATAGTTTGAAATGTAAATAGCAGCTCAGTTCATTTATTTTTCCATTTATAACTTTCTATAAATACCATGTTGACAGTAAAGTAGGATTACATCTCAACATCTAAAATGACTATAAAGTTGTGTATCTAATGAAACTATTATTGCTTGATAGAAGTCCAATATCATAACAGTGACAGTGAGTTTTTCACAAACCTTTACAGAAGGTGTAAGGAGTCTATATGCTGATCCAATTGAATTGGCGGGTAGGCGAGATTCCTCTGGAGCTTCCTCACTATCATCATAATCTTGGTCAATGTCTTCATCTACCTTATCATCCGAAGTAATTAGTAATGGTTGTTTGAGACCTTTTTCAAGTGCACCATTTTCTACTGCACAGGGAGAAAAAAATGTGTCATTTTCTGTTTTGCTGTTCAACAAAATGATAAAAGTGGTTAATGGATCCTTTAATAAGATAAACCAGCACCGATTCACGTAGAAATCGAAAATAAATTCTTTAGATATGGAAAGAGAAAGTCATTGATTCAATGACAACAATAACTTGCCGACTAACGTTCTCAAAAAAAAAATTCATACTTGAATTTCTATATCCAAACAAAATTAACCATTCAATTGATTCAGAAGTAAAAAATGTATTTGAGAGGAAGCAAGAATAGTACCTAATGAAACAGAACCTTATCTAAGATGATGTAGTTAATAAGATGGAGGAAGAATAATGTAAACTCTAAGAAAAACCAGTAAAAAAGAGATAGATCTAAATGCTTTTCGAAAAAATTGTTCCTGATATAGCACAATGACATTGTTTCATCCATTTAACCAACACCATATATTGGAAAAAGCATTTGTTGTTCTTGTAACTTGTAAGTCCCCATAATGAAACTCTTTCTATGAATAATGAAAATTTGGACACAGCAGTGGAATCGTATGAATGGTGTAGATCAATGATCTTACAAGGAAAATATAAAAATGCTGAACAATAAGTAATATATAGATGCAATATAAATTCAATACCATTATTTGACTGATTTGGTGTATGATTCTCTTCAACATCATGAGAAGGTTCCTTAAAAGAGATCCATAACCATACCAGATACACCAGCCAAGCGATAGCCATAACCCACCCAGGCAAGGTATTTTGATTAAATGTAAGGTTGTAAATCTTAAAATTAGTCTGAAGTATGCCAGCTAATGCAGGACCGCATGCCATTCCGAGAGCGCTGGCACTAACAAAACCTGCTGATGCCTGCATGCGGATTTTAAGTGGAACACAATCACTTATATAACGCCGGTTAACAGCTCTGGCTGAACCCAATCTGCAAACAACAATCAAGTGTTTTCAGCAATAAAAAATGGTCTTAAATGTGATTATAATTGTCACATACAGCTCAATGTATTTACAACTCAAATCTAGCAAACAACATAACTTCCATAAACCATGAAAATAATGGTATATTAAGATTCCTGTTTTAAAACCTTCTTTCCATCTTATTTTAAGGGTCAGTTTGGATTGACTTATATGAACTTATCTGTTGGCCTAAATAAACACTTGTGAGACTGTTTGAAAGAGTTTATGTAAATAACTTACGACATATATATAAGTTGTTTTCAGCTTATTTCCATAAGCTCTCCAAACTAGCTTATGAAAACAACTTATAGCTTATATGAAAACAGATTGACTTTATTTTATCTTTTGTTATGGAAATAGCTTATACATAAGCACTTATATGATACGTGCTTATTCTATAAGTTATAACTTCGATGAGGTGTCTTATTCTGGATTACTGAAAATGTTTACAAATCTAGGGATGAGAATGAGAGAGATGTAGTCATACTTACCTAAAGTTAAAAGACACATTATGTTAAGTTATGATAATCAAGTATTGACATGAAGAAAATTAAGAAATAGAATATTGCCTACCCACAAAAAAGACGACCGATTAAGAGAATCCATATCGAATGAACATCATATGCCAATGCGTAAAAGATGTTTCCGAGGAAAAGAGCTATGCTACTGAATACAAGAGGCCTAAAGTATGATCTGTTTGACCATGCACTAAAATACACCGAAGAAAACAGCTGTGCAACAGCCATTGCCCCAATCACAATACCACAAACCGTCGGTGCAGCCCCGAGGCTTGAAGAGTAATCATCTGCTGTAGGAACAATAATATATGTATTGACCATATACAAAAATGTGTTTGCCAAATTCAGCAGAAGTGACATAAAATGGTATCTTTTATCATCAACTTGTTCCTCAGAAGGGGCAGGAAGATCATCTTGCATAATGAGTGCATGTTGCGCCAAAAAGTTAAGGAAATTTGTTGAGTGGGATAACCTATCAACAGCTGCATTTATCGAATCAACGACAGGATCCTGCAAATAAAACCAAGTAAGGATGACGAATAATCAACACCAATCTTGTGCTGCTCCCTAACCAGCTAATAAAGCATGCATGTGAACATTAAGAAGAAGAAAAAACACATATCAGTATCTTACAATACTGAATCCAAGCAATATAAATCTCTAGTCTATATCTATTTTGGATATAAATATCATTTTGAATCGCAATTCACTCTACTGAAATATATCTTAAGATTTATAATAAAATTCGATTCATGATTCGAAAAATAGGTCTTCCGATTCACGATTTGAATATCAATTTGAAAACCATGGAGAAAAGTAAATGCAAACAGAAACCTGTAGAGGAAGAGAAGGTTGATCATAAATTGATAAGTAGCTCCCCTGACGATCCTGAAGCTCGTGAAGATTGCGAGACAACGCTCCCACAACAGCACCTATTCCCTACAAATTCCACATCATTCAGTCAATGTTCATTAATTAAAACAACTTTTTATATTATAAATATGTGTATGAGAATTTCTCGGTTTCAGAATTTAATTCTGTAACAGTCAATTTTGAACTGAACATATTACCACATGCTTGAACACTTGTTGCAGCTGGGAGTAAGGATGATTTGCGCGAGTTTTGACATAGTAATCAGTGAATCTATAGCCAAAGCGTTTATCAAACTTCTTCAAAATCTTACGCAATCCAATAGCATTGATCTCTACAAAATAAAGCAGGTTTAATAGATCCTGTCCAACTGTTCTATAAGCTTCTCGCAGTTCAGTTATTTTGTTTATTTCAGGCTCCTGCTGCAAATCATTATGCATCTCTCCAAGCATTGCTATCCTGCTTGCCAAAAGCCCTTGTTGCTCCAACAGGAAAAGGACAATCTTCTCAATCTGAATTTTAACAAAAGGAAAGTGGTTGAAACAAATATAAAATAAATAATTCTCAGCAACGCATAGCAAAATCAATGTAAAACGACATTTATGATTCATTTTACTCAAATAATCACATTATTCATACTCAGAATCCAATTTGAGTTTGACAGTTTCATTAAGTATTTCATCAAAAGCATTCAATAAAGGAAACTATAAAAAACCTGATTATCCAGCATTCGTGAAAAATCCTTGAGAACATGTCGCCGGTCTAGTGTTCCCTGTTGAATTTGTTGAGCATATTGCCTTACTCGTTTCTTCATGAGTTTGTAGTTTATGTAATATCTATAACCAAAATTCAAACTTATGAACCCAGAGTACCATTAATTTGAAAAAAATATTCAACTCAATTTTTTAACCCTCAACATCACAAGAGCATAAATAAATACATACCCTTGCCATTCTTGAATCTGTCGGTCTTTCAACTTTTTCCCAAAGGCAACCATTTCTTCCTGCAATCATAAAGGGTTTTTCTCAATGGAAGTAAAAACTAAATCAATAACCAATTAGAAAATTTCTCTTTTCTTTTATTTTTTATCAAAAACCGAAATGGAGTGCAGATGCATCACTATAGTATAGTGGAATCTCAACTATATTAGCACTCTACTGCCAAACAATCATTTGCAACACACCATTAATTTATTAAAAATAGATAAAAGAAGAACAAAAAAGACGTGGAGGAACATGCACCAAAACCAATGCGAAGATCAAAATCTTTGAAACATATAGTTTGGGAGAAGAAATCTATTGCTTGAAAAATCTCCACCAATGAAATGAGGAAGAGAATCCCACCACTGGTAACCTGGATGAGCAATACCATAAGCTAGTAATTTATCAACGCAAACATTACCCTCCCTAAAAATATGTAAAACGAAGAAGCTCAAATGACACAATAAGATAATACAATTGCTCCAACGGTTTCTAATATGCCAAGGCACAAAAATCCGGAATCCAGAACGTGTTGAAGACTACAGTGAAGTTTCAAGGATGTGGATTTGATGCAGTTAGCAAATTTCCGCATTCAGTGCGTCAGTGAACCTTGAATCAAGATCGAACAGTTTAGGTTTTATTACAGATTTTAGTTCTACTGTCTGATCTTGATCAACTGATCACCAACACACTGAATGCGTGAATTTGTGGATTGCCGACTACAGCAAATACACATCAGAGTTACAAACTTCATAACAATTTCACTTCACAATCAACTATTTCGAGCATGCAAAACACAACATAGCATCTATCAATTCAAGACTAACAACAACACTTACAAAGTTAAAATTCAATATTTCTTATTAATCCAAAATAAGCTTCAAAATTAAACCACGAGTGTTTATTTAGATCATAATCAGCTGAAGCAACCACTTCTACCTCCAAAATTTCAATCCAAAATTATTCATAATTTCATATATCAACAACAAGTTATTTCAATTAATAACAAAAAATGAACATTCATAGAACAAAGTCACAAACAATTCAAAATGACTCATAATATAAAAAATTGAAACATATATTTATAATAACGAATTAAAACAAAACTAATTTGAAGAAATGAAAATAGAGATCGAATTGAACAGAGATACATACCTGTGTTCAGTTGATTCTTTCTTTCCAACTGAAGGAATAGAAAAAGCGCTTATATTCTGATTCGTTTATTTAATTTATGTGAAGAAGCTTATAAACAAAAGAAACAGAATAAAAATGAAGAAGAGAATGAATCAGCATAAGATAAACACACCGAGCATGGTATGTGACGCCAATAATAATAATAATAATAAATAATAACAAAAATCTATGTCTATAAAGATATATATAAATAAATCGGATACTACGTTTTGTTGTAATCTTTTTTATCTAGAATAAGAAGAATGATTGAGAAGAATAAAAAAAAAGGAGTGGTGGAAAAAAAATGCGGCAAAACAATGAAGGGGGAGAAATGAAAATAGATTCCGATTGAGATTTAGCGTCTTTGTCTTTGTTAACAGTCAATTTTTATATTTGTTCGATCTTAAAACATAAATAAAAATGAATTAAAAATATATAAATATTTATAATATATATAATATATATATATATATATTAAATTTGAAGTTTGAATTATATATTAATTTTTTAATTCATTTTTATTTATATTTAAAAATGGATAATGTAATTTTTACAAATACAATTTAATGAAGTTTTCATTTTTTTTTCTATGATATTCTCTTATTTTAAAATTATGTCATTTTTAAAAAAAATTGAACATAAAAATAATAATATAATATATTTTAAAGGATGTTATAAGTGATTTGATGAATGAGAATTATTCAATGTATCAATTGCTTATATGACGATAATTGAGTTATAAAATTGAATATTTTCTAAAGGTTAAAATGAAATTTTTAAAATATTTTTTTACAATATTATAAAATATATC